>PVKZ01002088.1:219646-267165 GCA_004027375.1 Macroglossus sobrinus
GTTGGGGGGTGGGGAGGAGTAGATTCCGGCTGCCACCCGCAGAGCTTCTGGACACAAAGGGCTCCTGTTGGGGTTGGGGGGGGGGGGGGGGGAAAGGGAGGGAAAGATAGAGACAGAGAGAGAGAGTGATAGAGAGCAAGAAAAGGGAGGAGAGGGAACCAGTGAGAGGAGAAAGAAGGGGAAAAAGAGAGGCCAGGGGAAGGAGCAGAGAAGAGAAAGGGGAAGAAGGGAGGAGGAAGGGAGAGAAAGAAAATAAAGTATAAAGAGGCAGATACAGTGTCAGAATGGGAGGTGAGCCTGTGTGAGAAAGACAAAGGGATCTAAAGGAGAAGTGGGAGAGACTGGAGCAGTGAGTGCCTGGGAGAGAGCTTGACCCTGAGAACTCATTCCAGAGAGAGAGACCAGGCAAAGGAGATGAAGATGTGGCTAGTGCGACAGATAGACACCATTTCAGGGCCAGGTGCCTGGCTTCCTTGACTAATGCCCCATTCTTGACTTGTGTAGATGGTCAGACACCTCCCACCCTATGTGAAGGCCTGCCCCTCTACCCTTGCTTCACCCCAACCCATGCCATTTCTCAGTCATCTTGTTCCTTCCAGTCACTCCCTCTCTTAATTGGGCACCTCCCAGCCGCAATTACAGCCTGGGGGCCCCCTCCTCCTGGAGAGGCTCCCTCCCAGCCTCCTTCGTGGGCAAATTCCAGAACCAGCTGTTAGAAAGGAGCCACAGGGCTCAATCCCTTCCCTAGAGTTTGGGTCTTCCACCCGAGACACAGGAAAGGGCAAAGGGCTTCTTAAACACTAGGTTACAGTGCTTGCCATGAGTCAGCTCAGAGCCCAGGACCCCTGCTTCTAATGAGGTCAAGGGATACCCATCGGGTGGGTGGGGGCTAGATACTCAGAGCGAGCATGGACAAAGGACCCAATTTTCACACCCATTCCTGCTTGACCCATACTCACTAAAGCTCCCGTTCCCCAGGGTGGTAGGTCACCTTTGTTCTAGGGAATAAACTGAGAGGTTCCTGGTAATGTTGGGTTGCCAGCCTGCAGGCGTAGGGCTTGGGGCTGGGTTTGGGTCTGACCATCTTCCTATATATACACTCTTGTTTCTATGTCTAGCACAGCGAAATGCACTTACTGGGAACAGAGGGAATGTCCTGGGTGGTGGAGAAAGTGTAGGAAGTTCAATGGTGTGAGCGGTTCTGGGTAGGGGTAGTGGGGTGCTGAGACCGGTTCGGGTGGTGAGCGAAACGAGCAAAAAAAATGTGGGTGGGGGAGGTAAAGGGAAGGACACTTGGCATAAGCACCTGATGTCCTTGTCCTCTGCAGGCCCCCCGCTTCAGCCAGAAACCTGCATGCAGCTTTCCAACCATTAGCCCTCCAATCCCTCTGGCCCTTAAGCCTCAGTTTCCCCAGCTCAGAAGGCTGGGGAAGGGGAAGGGGAAGGGTAGGCCCCCCAGTCCTCGAGCTCCAGGGGTAACCAGGAGCAGAGGTCCCGGAGCGTACTCCTCAAGGATCGGCTCTGCTTCCCTTACCAGGGTCTGCTCGTACTGCAGCGCCCGCGGCTCCATCCCTTCCTCCGCCGCCGCGGTTGCGGCGGCCGCCATCTCCGCGCACAGCCCTCGGGCCTCCCGCTGCGGCTCGGGCTCCGGCCGGGACTCGGCTCCCGGCCCCCAGAGACCGCGCGGGCACCCGTCCTGTCCCCGCAGCCCCGGCGGCCGAGTGCAGAGAGCCTGCGGCTCGAGTCCCGTCCTCGGCGGGCGGGCCGAGGGCGGAGCCCTCCCCGCTGCTCCGCCCGCCGGCCCATCCACAGCGGCCAGCCTAGCCCGGCCGGGGTCTGCGTTGGGGCCGCCTCCCAGGCTCGGGAGAGGCGGTAGGGGGCGCTTGAAACGCTGGAGTTCGTGTCACCTCGGCCGAGGCCGAGGACTGAGAAGGGGGAGGGTCCGCTGGCGCGTGGAGTGGCAGAGCAGGGTCTGCGGCTCTCTAAGAAGGGCCGTGAGGAGTCGGGGCTCAATAGGGCTCAGAGCCTTCTAAATCAAACTCTTCGGGCCCCATATCTCTCTGGAGTGGCGTCCTCTCTTGCTTCTCTGGAGGGGCCAGCGGCTCAGATGCGCTGCAGCTCCGTCGGGGGTGAAGAAAGCTGGGTGGGACTCAGAGCGGAACGCTGAGCCCAGGAAGGGAGTGATGCTAGTAGCTGAGACCCTTGGTCTCTTTCATCTCCTCCCTTCTTTATTTCTGGCGGCTCCCCCAGGGAGGTGTACCTGGAGCAACCTGGCCTGCGGCGTGTGCGGGGAGTCGGGGGACTGGATTTGGAAGTAGGGAGGGAAAGAGTGAGGCCCAAGGGAAGGGAATGTCTAGGTACTGGAGAGGCCACTCCTGGGAGGCGGGTGTGGGGGGACAGAGGTCGTTTCTCCCTGGCAGGGCCCAAGGAGAAACCCGAGTAGCTGCTGACGTCTCGCCACCTTGGAGGACCGGCCTCTTGGGGTTCTGCGTTCTCTACCACGGTCCGGAGAAGGATAGAGCAGAGGGTGGGGCGAGCACAGGGTGGATGGGCTGTGTGGGTGTCAGAGATAGTGTCGGGGAGTTCTCAGAAAATTGGCAGTGTGCGGGAGGAGGCAGTACCAGGATGAAGGGGCATGTGAGAGGCAGAGGTGGTGCCCAGGAGGAGGGAGCAGTACCCAGAAGGGGGCAGTATGAGAGGAGCCAGCACCCAAGAGGAATGAGCAGTGTAAGGGAAGAGTATCCGTGGGAGAGGACAGTGACAGGGTGAGGAGGCACGTAGATCAGAGTCCAGAGGGAGAGGGCAGTGATGAAGCAACAGGAAGTATCAAACTGAAGGTGCAGTGCTCAGGAGGGCAGTGGGATGGGGTCAATGCCAGGCTGAAGGGGCGGTGTGGGGGAAGAGAGCCGGGCTCAGGGGAAGAGGACAGTGGAGGGGTGGGTGCAGTACCGGGAGGTAACACTGCAGGCTTTCCTCTTTCCTTTAGTGACATCATGGCAAATTACCAAACTGCAAGGACCCAGTTCGGGTGACATCCAGCAGGGCTGAGCCGGCCCCGGCCTGCCCGGGGGGGGCCTCGGTGCCAGCTGGAGGGACTGGGTACTGCGCCCTGCTGGGCCAGCGCTCTGGGGGCGGGGTTCTGCTCCGCCCTCCCTCAGCGCGGGCACGCGGACCGGCAGAGTAGGGCTAGGGCCGGGCTTTTCTGGGCCAAGGATCAAGGCTCCTGGTTGGCGTAGGATCCCATGCCTTCCAGTCTTCCCGACTGGGACTCTGAAGAGGGCGCAGTAGTGTCTGCAGACAGAGAGGAACCGCACCGCCTCGGCTGGAGGTGGGACCTATCATGACCCCGCCCAGGGCGGAGTTATCTGGACCTGAGACCCGCCCTCAACACTGAAGTCTCTAGGATGCAATAGTTCGGGGCGGAAGTTAGAAAGCCCCGAGAGCGAGGCGACGGAAGTGGCCCCTTTACTGTTTGTGCGCAGGCGTTATTCTATTCCCTTGCTGCTTCTCTTAAGGCGCTGCTTTTCCCTCTCTTCTCCACGGGTGGGAGTGCGCGTACCCTTAGTCGTGGTCGCGCACTTAGCCCCCGTGCTACTCTCGTGGCACTTTCATCATGGCGGGCATCCTGTTTGAGGATATTTTTGATGTAAAAGACATTGACCCGGAAGGCAAGAAGTTTGACCGAGGTAAGTTAGATGAGCAGGGACGGTTTGGGGTAAGGGACTAGCCTCGTGCTTGGGGACACGCCCCTGTGCCCCAAGTCCACCCAGCTCACTTGGCCTGCCCTTACCGGCAGGTCCTGATGTAGAGACCTGCCTCAGGAAACGTTTTATGGATAAAACGGAGACTCTGGGCTCTTCCTGGGTTCACAAATGCCGTGCCCGATGTCTGGGTGGCTTTTTCTCGTGGTGCTGGTAAACTGAACTTTCTAGTCGCTACCCACTCTGTGCTAGGAGCTGCAGTATGCACCTGGCACGCGTCTTATTCCTTTCAAGAGTCTCCATGAGGTAGGTGGTGGCTTACCCATTTTGCTGCGAGAGGTTAAGTAACTCACCCAAAGGCTGCAGAGCAAGTAATCCGACTCCAGAACCTCTATTCTTGTATTGCTCTTAGAATCTTTAGCTCTTTGTGAAGTCCTCCCTGGGTTAGAGTTGACAGCTTGGAATAATAAAAAAAAGTTGCTCTTTATTCTGTCATTGACCAATAATTGTTTCTCTGTCTTTGCCTGGAGACTGAGATGTTCTTCAGGTCAACACCAGTTCTTAAACTTCCTGAATCCCCTCAGGACAGCGCCTGGCACAGTAAGACAAAACCTTTGAATGAATGAATAACTTGCCCCAAATCAGGTTGTTTCTTAATTACCTAGGCAGGCCTAGAATCTGGATATTGTTGCCAGAGGACTTTTGATTCTTTTCTGGGAATTTTGTCTACTTGCCATATTTTTCACTCCTTTTTCTCTTGCACATCTGGTTCTGATTGGACCTGCACTTCTGTGAGAGCAGATGAGAGGCCAGTGGATGAAGGCCGGGTTGGATTTAGTGTTCTGTTGCATACAGTCCGCCAAAGTGGGTCTGCAGGGTTGGCACCAGCCAGGCATTTATCTCTGCCACTCTTTCTCTACTTTCCTCCAGTGTCTCGACTGCATTGTGAGAGTGAATCTTTCAAGATGGACCTTATCTTAGATGTAAACATTCAGATTTACCCTGTAGACTTGGGTAAGTATTGAATACAGACAATAGCAGGATAATTTTTTGCTGTTTCATCTGTTCTTCACCCTTAGAGATTTCCATTATTTTCAGGTGACAAGTTCCGGTTGGTCATAGCCAGTACCTTGTATGAAGATGGTACCCTGGATGATGGTGAATACAACCCCACAGATGACAGACCTTCCAGGTGAGGGAGTAGAGAATGGAGGACTTGAAATATTCCTGAGGACTAAATAGACAAGTGGTAATGAAAGACCCTTATTTAATTCAAGGAATAGATGATTATCAGCAGAATTTGAGGAACCTCAGTGAAATTGCTGCATTTAAAAATTCAAACAATCAGGTGTTTTTATCTGGAGCAGTGGTTGCATGGTTGGGAGTTGTATCTTCTTGATGGCTGAGGAAATGGCCATTGAGTGATTTATGCTGTGTGAGCCATGCATCTTGGGAGGGAGTTTGGTTGATGGGAGTTTGGAGCCCCACTGAGTTCAGATATCAATCCTACCACTTATTTGTTGAATATCTTAACCTTTTTAAGCCTCAGTTTCCTCATCAGTAAAAGACAGATGTTCATACCAAGGTCACAGGGTTGCTATGAGGATTAAATGACATTGAGTTTGGAAAATGCCTATTATAATACTGGCACTTAGTTACCAGGTACTACTTTTAAAGGACCTCTTATTATTAACTACTTTTAAGAATAACTACCACTGTTGTTCCACAGGGCTGACCAATTTGAGTATGTAATGTATGGGAAAGTGTACAGGATTGAGGGAGACGAAACTTCTACTGAAGCAGCAACACGTCTGTAAGTTCCTTTATCTTGTGAGAACCCTTTCCTTCTACCTTTTTCTGAGAATTTGGGCCATGCTCATGCTTCCTGTGTTGGAGCCCTCTCCCCAAGCACCTCAGACCTAGGTGGGACCCAGAAACTTCTGGGAACAGTTTTCAGTCTAAAATGTAGGCTGCTTATTTTGCCCTTTGTCAGGGCCTCAGGGCCTGGTGGTCCACATGAGAAACTGGTAGTCTCGCTGTGTGCAGTGCAAAAGAAGGTTGATTCCTCAGGAAATAAATGCAGCATTAAGTAATAAAACTGCTAGGCTTTTTTGTTTTTGTTTATGTGTATGTGTGTGTTGCTACTCTGCAACCCAATCCCAAGTTCTTTGGTTTTCCTGCCCAGCTATTTTTTCTTTTCTTTAAAATCTTATTAAAACAATATGTTCCCTTTGTAAGAAATTTGAAAAGCAGAGAAGTAATGTGAAGAAGGAAAAAAAGAGTCACCTATAATTCCATACCCAGAGAGAACCTTTTACATAAAGTTTTTGAACATTTTAGATTTTTTCCTCTGTGCATTTTTTCTTTGAGGTCACATTGTTCATTACACTGTTTTCTTCTGCTCCTTTTGTGTTTAATGTTATATAAAACATATTTCCCCATGTCACTTTAAAGTTTTTATTTAAATGGGTATATCTTAATCGATTTGACTATTTCACTTATTCTGGGCATGTAGTATTTTCCACCTTTGCTACTATAAGGAATACTGCTTTGCATATATCTATGCATTCATGTTTGTCTGATTTTGGTTCCCAATGACAAAACATTAGAAAAGTGCTGCTTTTCCTTAGGCTGTGCTGGGAGTCACTGAGTAGCAGCTGCTCCAGAGCTCAGACTCATGAGACTGGACCTTCTGTTTCAGCTCTGCCTACGTCTCGTATGGGGGCCTGCTCATGAGGTTGCAGGGTGATGCGAATAACCTGCATGGATTTGAAGTGGATTCCAGAGTTTATCTGCTGATGAAGAAACTGGCCTTCTAAACCACCTGGGAAGCCAATCTTGCTGCTTATTCACTTAGGTCATGGACATTCATTCAAGCCTGAGCAGCAGTTGCTGTTGTTCACCTGTCTAAGAGGGGCTGGATTTGTGTCGATTGTGCCGATTGTGCCGTGCATCTTTAGGTGGTGTCTGAACTCAATGGGAAGTTGACTTGCCTGTGAAAGACCCAGCGGTAGGGCTTAAAAGGAATCAGAAGTTGTGTGTATATGATTTTTTAAATTAAACTTTACTTTCTCAGACTTTCCTTTTTAAAAATATATATATATATATTTTCTGTTTACTTTAAAATCATTTTTTCCAATTTGTCTGTGGTATATTATGTTTCTGGCCCACAGCCATATGATCACATGTCAATGTAGGATCTATCCCAGCCTCTTGGTATCTGGGTTCAGGGTTTCTCATTCTCCTGGCTGACTATCCCCAACATCCTCCACTGTGATTTTCTGTCTGGGAGAGGATGTGTCCTGCTTTTGGTTCCTAAGGGCACCCCAAGCCCAGAAGATACCACCCATTTGGCATACAATTTTGAATTGGCAAGGAGTCCTGCTTGTTTCCTTCTAATACTTTCATTCTCTTAGGAAGTCAGATCACATTGACTTGAATGAGTCACTTGCACAGCCTGGAAATATTTATCATTTTTATGGAAGCTTTGGGTAGAGGCTTTTAGACAAATGCATGTGACACAACTAGGAAGAGAATAGAAGAGCGGATTTGATGGTTATGGGAGTAGATGGAGGAACTAGTTGTCTGCTCTACATTCTAGTGGTGACCTGGAGGGAAGAGGGTAAGTGGTGTTTTTTACCAGTGACACTGAACTGCACAGCGTAGTGAAGTGGACAGGGCAGCAATACCAATGAGGTTGGCAGTCCAGTGCCGGTGCCTGGGACAATGCAACAGCCTGACTGCTGTCACTAACTTAAAAGTGGGGGAGGAACACAGTTGAGGAAATGATGATGCTTACAAGGACTCCAGCATTGGAGATGGCTCTTTAGCCTAGCATTCAAGGTCTCAGAAAGTATACGGGGCTCCGATTTCCCCTGGGAAATTCAGGGTACCTATCCAGAAAGATTGTGAGTGTGTATTAAGTAGCTGGCTCTTTTGATCTCCCATTTTGCTATGGGAGCTGGTTCCCTACTGAGATGCTTGGGGTATCTCCTTTCCCCATCATTTTCAGGTCTTTATGTGAGGTGTTAGAAATGGTAGTTAGGGAAATGGGTTGAAAAAGAATGGCCCCTGCAGGGGGTAGGAAAACGTGTTTCTTTTGCCTTAGTATGGGGTGGGGAGGGTGGAGAGGGAAACTGGAGGTAACATGGGGGTTTGGATGCATTTTTTTTGGAATCCAGAACCTTTGCATGGAATAATTTTTTTTTTTTTTTTTTTTTTTTTTGCAGGGGCTGGAGAAGGATAAATTTTGATTAGAGTTGGGGAACCTAATTACAAGTAATAGTTTGTGGAGTAGCATAGCAGACTGTCTTAGCTGCTCTGGGGTGGCAGAAGAAACTGGTATGAGGTTGAACAGAGATAGAAATGATCTGGTTATAACAAGTTGTGTGTGTGTATGTGTGTGTGTGTGTGTGTGTGTATGTGTGTGTGTGTGTAAAGTGAATAAAACCATTTGGAAATAGGTGAGATCCTCAGGGCAGATTAGTTCACACTAGAGAAGCCCATGGGTTATTTACATTTGCTCTTGAATAAATCAAATGCCAATACTGGATGCCTGGAACTTTCTGGCTACATCTTGCAGTTTGCCATCTTTGTCTCTTATCCAACTGTGCTGAGAACTCCTAATTCTTTGTCTCTTGTCCCTTTGGCATATCTTGTCTTAGGTGCTACCTCTTTTTGTACCATAAAGTGTTTCATTTGAGTATTAGATTTAATCTACTTTAGAATTTCAGTAAGTTAAAACTTCCACTTACCATTCCCTTGACTGCAAGCTGGAATTTGTAGTGTGTATGAACTGATTCTTTCCCATGCAGGAACTGACACCATTTGAGATTTGGACAACATTTTTGAGCTTTGTGCATTTGTTGATTCCTTCTCCATGGCAACTCTTCAGTCCATGATGGGAGAGAGGGACACCTGGAGATGTCTAAATTGGTCACCCTTACCAAGAGCTTTGATGTTTAACTCAGAACTCTAATTGTTGATGTATTAACTTCTTAAGGACTTGGAAACCTTTCCCAATAAATAGAATCACTGAATGATATACTGGACAGTGCACCACAGTGGGGAGAGTGTGGGCTCCAGACTAAGTCAGCCTAGGATATTTCTTCTTTTCCTGCTCATAGGCTGTAAAGCCATTGGGAACTTGCCTGACTTCTCTGAGCCTCATCTGCAAAATAGCAATGATAATACCTACCTTAAAATGTGTGAGCCTTAAAAAAGGTAATGTATATAAGGTTTCTGGCACACTCTGACTTCATTTTGTTTTAGAATGCCTTTAGTAATCATGGAGTATTTGTGACAGTGTTTGGAACTCTGGGTTCCTGGCTCCTGTACCTACATGATAGCGTTTCCTTTCCTCTGGAGAGTTGGTGGGAAGGGAAGAGGAAATAGCTTCCATTAGTTTTCCCTACATGAACTTCTGGAGGTAAGTGTTGACCTTTGCAGTGGAGTTTTTGTTTGGGGCAATATAAAATTTTTCCTAAGCACCAAGGCAGCATTTATTGGCAAAGTCCCATAAACCTGTCTGCTTTTCTGGAGATACCATAACAGAGTTTAATGGTGGTAATACAAGGCTGCTTTTTCAATACTACTCACTTCTAGAAATTGGGAAATTAGCCTTCATCTTGTACTTGACTTGTACTTATCTGTCATGCTGTGTGAGCCCCAGGAGACTAACTCAAGCCACTTCCTGCACTTCCCCCTGACCTCCACAGGAGGGAGGCAGGAACCCATGTCTGGTGAAGCTTCCTGCAGAGCTACTGAGGCTCTGGCTGTTTGCTCAGCTGTTACATCCAGGTCTTGTCTTGACTGAACTGTCTGCACAGCCTTACCTGAGGTGTGAAGTTCTCCTAGGCTTCCTGTTAGCTTTTGTTTTTTTCTTTTCTTAGGGAGGGACAGATGTATATTGCCTCCTGAGAAGAACATCTTTCTCTTCCTTTTCAGTTAGTTTTGGGTGCTCTCATTTATTTATTCTTTCTTTATACAGCCTGTTTTATCTATTATGCAGGCACAGCCTTTCTGGGAGACAAATTCTTGTTCATTTCTCAAGAGTAAAGACCTCCTGAGGAAAGGACAAACAGAGTTCCACTGAAAATGATGGTAAATAGGTAAAGAGATTAACCTTAGTTCTGAGTAGAAAACCAAAGCTCGTTTTTCTGTTTTCTGATATAAGATTTGTTCCTACCTCTGTTCAGAGACCAGGTCAGTCCAAGCCTTTGAGGAATTATATGCAAAAGAGCATACAGAGAATTCGTGAGTTGTAAAGTTGTGCAGGAAATAGAACAAAGATAACGAGCTGCTCTGGTGAATATTATTGATAGCTTAAAAAAATAGCTTCTGATGTTTTATACAGTGAAAAATGATCCTTTTTATGTCCTATGTATCTACTTTTACCAGGGCTTTGGGTTTCAGGTGAAAGCAGGAAACTTGGTATAATTGCAGTTGTTTCCCAGGGCCGCTCCTCCAAGTAAGGGAACTACAGATATGGGAGACAGTGCTGGTGTTGGCAGTGCCTGAGTACCTTACTCTTCCTGAGACGGATTATGGAAGTGAGGGTGGGCTGCAATTAGAAGAGGACTGGTAATGTTGGGCATGATAGTAGAAGGGTCAGGAAGTGGGCGATGGAGCTGGACAGTGGGGGTGGGCAAGGTACGTGGAGGAGAGAAGAGTGTATATTGTCCAGTGGGTGGATAGATTAGGGGAGGAGAATATCCAGGCCGGAGGTTGGGTGGCAGGGAGCCTGTGTCTGAAGTTCCTGGAGGAATATTCAAGGCTCCCAAGGCCTTGGGTGAGGGTCCAGGAAAGAGTCCATGAGTTCCATTCAAGGATTGGTGTGTCCTGTTCAGGTCTCCAGGGGTTTGCTCTAGGAACCTGGAGGTTTCGTTCTGCAGACCAGGAATTTTGGCTCTGAGTCTCTGCAGCCTCTTCAGAAGTCCAGAACCAGTAGCTCTGGCTGACACACTGGAATTTGTCTCCAACAATCCAGAAGTCCTGTTTGGGAGCTTGTTCAGTGTGAGGAATAGAAAGGTACTGCTTGGGACAGCTGTGGTGGGTAGGGCGCGCTTGGCACAGATGGCAGGCCCTACTACATGCAGTAGGAAACGAACCTTTCCTCGGAGCAGTTGTTGGAAGCTCAGGAAGATGGCATTGGGGTCTCTGTGAGCTGTGGTCCTGCCCTGTGGAGGAAGCTGAGGGCAGAGGATGGGCCTGAGGCCAGAGACTTGGGCCATATATAATTCTTCCCTCGTCTATGTGGGAAATAGGGAACCAGTACCCAGGCTTTATAGCTGGGAGGGAACATTCCTTGACAGGTCATCTCTTCTACCTCAAGATTCCTAGAATTTGTCTTTCTTCCCTCAAGTCTTCTAAGGAGACAGGCAGGAAAGAAAATTTCTATAGTTCCCTTGACTGGGAACTTACCTGGGTTCCCAGGAGACCCTGCAGGGCCCCAAGGAGGATGCGGACCTGTCCAGAAAGCTGTCCCAGTAGGGATGAGTGGCAAGTGGGTCCCAGTTGTCCCCGTGCTGCCATCACTCCCTCCAGTAGAAGGGTCGTGGCTCCCAGAACATCTTGTGCCTTGGTCTGCTCCTGGGAAAGAGATGGAAGAGAGAAGCGGACTGCTACAAAGGGCATGCTAATAGCGGGTGGGGAGCCTGTAGGAGTAGCCAGCAGAATGAATCATAAGAGCTGAGAACTGGACAGGACCAAGGTCCCACCCAGCACAGGAATTCCCTCACAGTCTCCCGACAATTGGTCATCAGCCTCTGCTTGAATAACTCCAGTGTCTGGTAACCCAGCCTGGTCTTACATTTAATTTTAGTCAGAAAAGCTGTTGTTGTTTTTTTTTTTCCCTTAGATTATGTTGAAATCTGCCCTTTTATAGCTTTACCTTTTGGTTCTGCAAATCTTTTTCTTCTATAAAATCTTAGGATCATATGATTTCCTTTTAACTTGATGTAGAAATGAAACCATGATAAAGAGCACAAAGATGAAGGCAGTGGGGCTTACTGATAAATGGCAGAGCTGGAATTACAAGGGCTTCCTAGGAACTGCCCTTCTTCCCTAGCCCAGTCTCCCTAGATGATCTGAGGGCAGAAAGGGATTCCAGGGATTCTGAAGGTAGAAGAGTTGACTTACCAAGGAGTGCTCCCTCCCTGTAGGTTTCCTGAGTCTCAGACTAAAGCACTTTACGCTATACCACAAGACTGCCACTTCTTCCAAGCTAATCAGAGAGGCCATTTCTCACATAACATGTTTCTAACCTCTCACTGTTCAGGCTGCTTCCTCCTGGACACATGCTTACTAGGTCCCTCTGAATAAATTAGCATGTTTCTAGAGGAGGATGTCTAGTACTCAGTCTAGTATTTTTAAGTGTACTCTATTCAGAATAGTTTTATAGGAATATTTCCACAATGTGGGTACCAAACATCTAAAGTGGCCTAGAATCACTAGTATTTTAAATAGCTGCTTTGGGGATGTTACATGCTATGTTTGGGGTCAACACAACCATCCCAGATCATTTCCATAGTAAATTCTAATGTCAGGAGTTTATATGAGGGAAGCAAGAGGAAAGCTGGGATAGGATTTTACTCAATTACTTTACACATTAGAATTTTTAATGTATTTCTGTTAAAATTTCACTATGATTTGAACCTAGCTTTTCAGTGAATTGAATCTTAATTCTTTTGTTTTTGCTGTGGTTCCCAGCTTCGTGTCTTCTGGATGACAGGCCAGTCTTCTTCATTCCAGCTTAAGAAGGTTGAATGGAAATAAGTCAAAGGCATGGCCCATGAGAAACTTCTAACTAGCTTTTTATGGTGTTCAGTAGATTCTAGAATCTACTTAGTGTACTGGGACTGCAAACCATCACTTTGTCCAGAGGATATCATCATAGTACAATGTAGATTGGGTTAGGGTTGCCATGCTTAAGGTAAGATGTTTTCAGGGAGCTTGGGAATTTTGAAGAATCCATGGAAAGCAGTAGGAAACTGGTGAAGACAGGACTTAGAGAAATCAAGGGAAGGTCTGGCTTTCTTACCGTCTGGGTTTTCCATTCTCCCAAGCTAAAATCCACAGCAGGCAGCAGGACAGGTGAGGACAAAGGGTTAACGTCTGGGCACTGGCTCTGTTGAAAAAGATTAGTAGGGGACTGGGAGAGAAGGGAGCTGAAACGGAGGGGGTATGGTGGCCCAAAGACCAGAATAGGTTTCTATGAGGAATATATCAAGACTAGAACTTTTAAAGGAGGGCTTGATTGCAAATCATAATCTATCTCAAAGAGTGGGGATCAGGAATGGTCTTACCAAAGATAATATTGGAAAAATAGTGATTGGATCAGGGAGCGAGAGGAAGTGATGTGAGTGAGGATATTGTACTAGTTAAATGGATAGAGGGAAGAATGCTTTGGGATTCTCACCAGTCTGTCCTGAAGGACATGGGAATCACGAAGCAGTTTATTTAGGAGTCTTGGGTCACAGGCAGGAGGAGCCGGGCTGGACCAAGTTAGTCTTGCACTTAGGAGAAGCACAACCACGAGGAGCAGTTCTTAGATGAGGAGAGGTGAGGTTGAAAGGGATGGATAAGGAAGAAATCATTGTTGGGTGGTGGTCCAGGAATTCCTATTTAGGACCCAGACCTGAAATCTAGGGAATCTGCCACTCAGATGTTCCCGCAGCCCTCCCTTACTGTAGCTCATCTCCTTTCTCTTTCCCCTTCTACTAAATTCTGATTTGGCCCTTGGCCCCTCAAGTGTCTTCTTACCAGTCAGCTCCATTCTGGCCAGGCTGTGTGGTTGGAGTGGCTCCCTGTATGGGGCCTCTCCCCTGAATCCTTCCTGGGGCCATGGAGGCGGCTTGGGCTTGGGCTCTTGTGCTTCTGGGCAGAGTGGGGTGGGGTACAGCACAGGTAGGCCAAGGAAGGGGGTCTGGAGTCTATCCTGCAAATAACAGGAATAATGAACACTTAATCAAGGTTCAAGGAAGAGACTGGCTGGCTGGAGGAATAGCTGCTGGGAAACCAGCCTAGGACTGCTAAAGCTCTGACTGCTCCCATGTTTTCTTGTGATTGTAGCCTATGATGTCTCCTCTCAGGGTTCCTCAGGGAATTTCATGTGGATTTGGTGCCCCTGTCCCCTGCCTGGGAGCAGCAGGACAGGATATGCGCACACACACATTTTAATTGGCCCCAAATTCTGAGCAACCTTTATTGGTTGGTTGGGGGAAAATCTGGGATGGGAATAGAGAATGGAAGTATTGTTGGCACAAGCCTGGAGAAGAGAGAGGAAAACATGCATAGGGCCAGGATGAGGAACTAGCAAACACGTGTAATGTATTGAGAGGTAGCTTGGGAAATGGGGTTGAGGAGGGGGATTAGGCAAAAATTTTAAAAATAAAACAAAACGAAACTGGATTACTAGAGGTCAGTGATTAAAAGATTAATAGAAGGTGATGTGGGAGAAGTTAACCTCTCATTCTTTCCCTATTTGCCCCCACACATAAAGACTCTCAGAGTTTTTCTTTGCACTCCAAGTTTTAAAATACTGTGTTTTCCAAGGCAAAGAGATATGCTAACAATCCTGGGAACTTCCTTCCTAAGGCAAGGTGTCCAGGAATGGACACCTGCTGAGTGAGGTAATGCCCACCTTACATGGCATACCTCACCTTAGACACCCACCATATCTGTCTGGTAGCCCACACCTTCCTCCCTGCCCCCTCTTCAGACCCCTTCCGGTTCTTTCACAGGACCCCCCACATGGCTTCCTCCTTTTTTCACAAGTTGTGCAAAGAGTCCTGCACCTGATTCAATATTGGGATTTCCTGTAGGTCTGTCAACATGCTTGAGCCCTCCTCCCATTACCCTTTCCTTGTGCCCTGGCTTGCCTGACCCAGCCTCCCCAGCCTCTGGATTCAGAACCTTAACCTAACTAGGCGTGACTGGGTAAGAATGGGCAATGGGGCCATGTCCATCTTGGTGCTGTGTTCCCTAAGCTCTAATGTATCTCCTTTCTTATTTTCTCCCTGAGCCCATGTCCCTTTTCCTTAGGGCCAGCCGGGACTATGCCATATTCCACCAAGTCTGTGATCAGTCCCTCAGAATCCAGCACCCCACCCCCTACTCCTGCTCTGTCCTGCTCCTCCCATTCTGGGAAGGCCATACTCTTCTTGACAAAGGTCAGTGCCTGTAGGTTCCAGTTTGCCTGCCCCTCCCCCAGCTGAGAGCCCAATTCCTCTTTCCTGTCCTTCCTAACTTCACTTAACTCCAAACCCCGCTTACCACTCACCGGGTGTAGAAGGGCTCCAGGACCCAGAATGAAGAGCAAGCAGCGCTCTGTGGAGCAGATGGGTAGAAAGGCATGTGGCGTTGGGGCATAGCCCCTTCACGGCAGTGGGGTCACACGCCTGCCCTGGCCACTTCTGCCCAATCAGAGAGCAGAGAGCCACCAGACACTGGCGAGGGCCCCCGGAAGTGACGCCTTCTCCTCCCACCCTTGCTCGACCTGGAGCCCCTGCATGGACCATGGTCCACTAGCGGAGCCTAGCTCCTCCACCCACACACACCACAGGGATGATTTGAATAGGGAGATCTGTCTTTTCCTAGGAGATGGGAAACCTGGGACCTGGCTGGAGAGGAGATGGGAGAGGAACAGGTTTTTTAGAAGAAAATTAGCAGGACATTTTTGTTTTCAGTTCCTGTGGCCAAATTTCTTTCTCCTGGATATCACAACTGTTACTGAAGTCCAGTAGTGCTCTTGCCTTCTTGCTTTTCTCTCCTATAACCCCTAGAGGGTCATGTCTTATACCCCTTTTCTGAGTGGGAATGTGGGTATTGGCTGTATTGGAGAATGACCATGTCAGGGGTCAGTGTTATAGGGAAATGGTGAGCAGTATGTGTGCTGGGCTCAGGTGCTCCTCTGCTGGGGCCCATTGGCTCAGTCTGCTAAGCTCACTTATCTCTGTCTGTGCCCTCCTTTGCTTGCCCCTTCTTTCTCCCACTTTCATCTCCTACCATTCTATATGTGACAAGAGGAATAACCAGGCCCATGTGTCCCTGTCTTAGGAAAGACAGCTGCTGAACCTCCCCCGCAAATACCTCCTGCTGGCCCCCCTCTTTCTTTGGCTCTGGCTTTAGTTCCTTTGCTTTCCCCTCAATCCCAGTCTCCCTACAGCCTCTGTCCTCAGGGGCCTCCTGGCTTGACCTTGTTCCCATCCCCCCAGCCCCTTCTTCCCCCAGCTCTCTCCTGTTCCTTCTACCCAGGATGGGGCTGTCTGCTAAGGAGTATGGCCTAGATCCCGGAATTCTCCAGTTCAGCCAGATGAGATGCTTCCCAAGATTAGGAAGGAGGGTGCTGAGATGGTTGGGAGGATGGTGATTGTGTGTGGGTGGGAAGGGACAAGAAGGCAGTTATGACTAGGAAACCAAGACAGAGGAAGTTGGGATGGCGCAGGGAGACTGAGGGTCCCCTAGGTGAAGGAAAGGGGAGAGAAAGCGTGTCAGGTTGGGGATCATGATGGTTGGATGGGCCTGAGGATAGGTTACAGGAGGGAGGGAAACACTGTCACCAGACAGAAAGGAGACACTGTTTATAGTTAAGTTAGTCCTGAGAACAGTAGAATGAGGAGAAATCTCGGAGAAGAGGTAGGGACACCAGCTAGGCAGTGAGAGTGAGGGGTGTGAGAGGTGCAGTGGGCCCAGAGTCAGGGAGAGAACAGTTGGTTGGCCTTTCCTGTATGTTGTCATCCTTAAAGACAAGTCTTCATCCTTCGGCAGAAACCGAATCTTAGCCGGGTGGCTGGCCCAGGCCTCTGGCCCAGCCTTTGCCCCTCCCTGGCCTGGGGCTCTCATCCTGGGCCGGACCGTACCTCCTGCTCAAGTTGCCCTGTGGCCGCTGGCAGCCTGGGGTGGGGGGCTCCAGACCCAGCCTCTCCTCCTCTCTTCTGTGCCCCCAGTTTCCTCCCCTCTCCCTACCCCCTCCGCTCCCCCTTCCTCTCCAGCCCCTCCCTCCTCTCCTGCCCGGTCCCAGTCCCTCCCTCCCCTCCCCCACTCGTGATCCGGGCCGCGGCTGCTGGGCCGGACCCCCCGGGCTCAGCCCGGCCCCTCGCCGAGCTGCCGCCGCCGCCCCGTTTACTGAGGAGGAGGCCCCCGGCCGGGGTGCGGGGCGCGGGGCATAAAACGGGCCAGAGCCAGTGGCCGGGGCACTAGAGCTGCGTACGGCCCGGGTCAGCGCCCGCCCGCCCTCCCGGCAGCTCCTCCAGCCCAGCCCGACTCCGCGCCGGCTCCGCCGCCAGCCGACGAGCCCCTCGCACTGCCGGGGCCCTGGCCCCGGCCCCCTCCTGCCGTACCGCCCCCGGCCCGGCCCTCCTCCCACCTCCCTCCTCCCTGTCCTGCTCCCTCCTCCTCCCGCCTCCCCAGCTGTCCCGTTCGCGTCATGCCGAGCCTCCCGGCCCCGCCGGCGCCGCTGCTGCTCCTCGGGCTGCTGCTGCTCGGTCCCCGGCCGGCCCGCGGTGTCGGCCCTGAGTCCCCGGCGCTGCCCATCCGGCCCGAGAAGGAACCACTGCCCATTCGGGGAGCGGCAGGTAAATGGGCATTCCTGGGAGGTGCGGGCGGGGAGTCCGGCTTGGGGCTTGTCCGCGCCCTCCCGGAGGGGGCGCGGGGCGCAGGTGGCTCAACGCAGCTGGCCACCGGGAGGGGTGGGCGGGGGCCGCGAGACGCAGCACAGCGTGCCTGGGGACCCAGGGCTCTCGCCGCCAGGGGCGAGCACACAGCGGGAGCGGGACAGCGGCCACCAGCCAAGCCCGTCCCCGCAGGCTGCTCCTTCGGTGGGAAGGTCTATGCCTTGGACGAGACGTGGCACCCAGACCTGGGGGAGCCTTTCGGGGTGATGCGCTGCGTGCTGTGCGCCTGCGAGACGGTGAGTGACCTCAACCCGCTGTGGCCACGGCCCTCGCGGGTAAGGGAGCAGAGGGGTTCTGGGACGTCGGAGTGGACTCGGAGCTGCTGAGGAAAAAGGAAAGAGCCTGCAGATATTTGGAATATTTTCCTGGCAAAGGACGGGTAGGTGGGGCGCCCCCTTCAAGTCTCAGGTGTTGATTATTGATCGCCCACTATGTGTCAATGTCTTTGCCAGCTCCATTTCGTCTCTCACTTAACTCGTAGTACAACCCTGCTAGATAGATACTATTATTATCCCCATTTTACAGATAGGGACCCCAAGGGCCGGAGAGCTTAAGTAATTTGTCTAGGTTCCCGCTGCTTTTAAGTTGCAGAGCGGTCTGCCTCGGTGACCGCTTTGCCTTGGTCCCATGACTCTCCCCCGCTAGCCCTTGGGTCTTACGGATCGGCGTCTTGCACTCACTTGGTTTTCCCGTCTTCTCCCTGAGCAGCCTCAATGGGGTCGCCGCATGAGGGGCCCGGGCAGGGTCAGCTGCAAGAACATTAAACCCGAGTGCCCAACCCTGTCCTGTGGACAGCCACGCCAGCTGCCGGGACACTGCTGCCAGACCTGCCCCCAGGGTAAGGCCCGTTCAGTTGTGAGAGGAGGACGGCGGAGCCGCGGTATTTGGTCCTGAGCCCTGCGGCTGGGGTAGATGGAGCGAGCGGACGGAGCCGGCAACTAACCCTTCCAGTGCTCAGCTGAAGGTCGCGTCCCTTCTCCCATTCCCCTGCGTAGAGCGCAGCGATCCGGAGAGGCAGCCGATGGGCTTGGCCTTTGAGTATCCACGGGACCCAGAGCACCGAAGCTACAGTGACCGTGGGGAGCCGGGCGTTGAGGATCCGGCGCGTGGAGACGGCCATACGGGTAGGCAGAGACCCGTCAGGGACCGGGGTTATGGTTTTGGCTCTGCTGCCACAGCAGGTGATAGCACTAGGGGACATCTTCCTTCCCTTGCAGACTTTGTGGCGCTGCTGACTGGGCCAAAGTCTCAGGCTGTGGCACGGGCCCGAGTGTCTCTGCTGCGCTCTAGTCTGCGTTTCTCCATCTCCTACCGGCAGTGAGGAAGGGGAAAGAGGGAGGAGGGGTGGGCTGGGCACCACGGGCAGAATTGGGAGAGGTTGGAAAAGCTGGTCTGACCCAGGCTGAGAATTCATTCTCACCAGACTTTTGTTCTAGGCTTGACCGTCCCACCCGGATCCGCTTCTCAGACTCCACTGGCAGTGTCTTGTTTGAACACCCTGCAGCACCCACCCAGGATGGCCTGGTGAGATGATGCCATTATGAGTGTGCTGAGTGGGCACTGTGCCCAGGGTGTGCTCTGTATTGCTTCCTTTGGTCCTCACAACAGCTCAGTGGGAGGAAGGCACTGACATTATGATGCCCATTTTACAGATGAGGGAACTGAGGCTCAGTACCAGAATGTGATTTGCTGGAGGTCACACAGCTAGTAAGTGGTGGAGCCAGGATTTGGACCCCAGCATCTCAATCCAGGGTCCCTTCTTAAGCTTCCTAGGAGGGCCTGGGGGCTCCTTTCCATGTTCCTTTCTCACCAGAGCTAGGCCTCTTGGCTGGCCTGTCTTGCCTGCTGTCTGAATAAGGCCTTCTTGTCTCTCTGCTCTAGGTCTGTGGGGTGTGGCGAGCAGTACCTCGGTTGTCTCTGCGGCTCCTTAGGGCAGAACAGCTGCATGTGGCACTTGTGACACCCACTCATCCTTCAGGGGAGGTCTGGGGGCCTCTTATGCGCCACCGGGCCCTGGCTGCAGGTGAGGGGAGCAAATGGCTTTTGGGTGTGGAGTTTTGTCTTCTCTATCCCCAGGAGCAGAGTGGGCTGAGGAGGATTTTTTTGATGGGCTCTTATGGTCCACCCTCCCCCAGAGACCTTCAGTGCCATCCTGACCCTGGAAGGCCCCTCACATCTGGGCACAGGGGGCATCACCCTCCTCACTCTCAGTGACACAGAGGACTCCTTGCATTTTTTGTTGCTCTTCCGTGGGCTGCTGGAATCCAGGAGTGGGGGTAAGTGGGATATGGGGAGGGCATGTAAGAAGGGTAAGGAGAGAACCTAGCTCATAGAGGTGTACACGTGTGTCGTTGTTGCAGGACAAGCCCAGGTTCCTTTGCGGCTTCAGATTTTACACCAGGGACAGCTATTGCGAGAGCTCCAGGCCAATGCCTCAGCCCAGGTGAGTTAAAATTTGGATTTTGCTGCTACCTGCTCTAGCCTCTTGCTATGCCTACCATACCCTGCTCTGTCCCTAGGATCCAGGCTTCGCTGAGGTGCTGCCGAATCTGACAGCCAAGGAGATGGACTGGCTGGTACTGGGGGAGCTGCAGATGGCCCTGGAGAGGGCAAGTGGGCCAGGGCTGCGTATCAGCGGACACATTGCTGCCAGGCAGAACTGCGATGGTGAGGCAGGATGGGGCCTGGCACCCTGCGCACGTACAACTGAGAGCCATAGAAAAGTGCCAAGGGGGGATCTTGGGGGTTGTGGGTATGAATGGGCATGGGGCCAGCTTGCCTCCACTTGTCTTATTCCTCTGCAGTCCTGCAAAGTGTCCTTTGTGGAGCTGATGCCCTGATCCCAGTTCAGACTGGTGCAGCTGGCTCAGCCAGCCTTAAACTGCTAGGAAATGGCTCCCTGATCTACCAGGTAAGAATCAGGGGCTACAGGAGGTGGGAGGACAGCAGGGTGGGATGGAGCTTTGGCCCACACTGGTTTAGGCCCCAGGCCTTCTTTGCCATTCCAATTTGCCCTACCCAACCCTGTTCATCAGGTACAAGTGGTAGGTACAGGCAGTGAGATGGTGGCAATGACACTGGAGACAAAGCCTCAGAGGAGGGACCAGCGTACTGTCCTGTGCCACATGGCTGGAGTCCAACCAGGAGGACACATGGTAAGTGCTGTAGGCAGAACCAGGCCACAGAGCCCATGCACCATGGCTGATAATTCAGGCTCTGTGATAAGCCAGGTTGGATGATCAGGGATGTTCAGCATCATTCACTCACTTACAGGCTCTTTCATTGATGCATTGATTTACTGGACACATTTTTATTGAGCCTCAGGCCAGGGACTAGAGTATAAAGGAAATCAGATGTGGCCTCTGTCCTCTGCAAGCTCATATCAAATGGTAGTAGTTAGACAGGGAGGCCAGTGCAGGAGATCATATAATTGTGATAGCAATGGCTGCCAATTATTGAGCCTTTCTCATGTGCTATATACAGTATTTTTGGCTCTCAGAGTGCCCATTTTAGAGAAGATGAAGTGAAGGATCAGAGAGATTAAGTAACTCCTCAAGATTGTTACATGGGTAGAAAGTGACAGAGAAGAAACTTGAACTGGGGACTGCAAGGTTCTTGCCCAGTGTGTGGAAGTGTGTATGAATGTAGTGAGGGCACAAAACATGGAAGGCTTCACAATCTTGGGCTTGTGTGAAAGCTGAGGAGGGGTTTATCCAGGATCTGGCAGGCTGCAGCAAGGGCTCACCCTTCCCTGTCCTCCAGGCCATGGGTGTCTGCCCTGGGCTAGGTGCCCGAGGGACTCATATGCTGCTGCAGAATGAGCTGTTCCTGAACGTGGCCACCAAGGACTTCCCAGATGGAGAACTGCGGGGCCATGTAGCTGCCCTGCCCTATAGTGGCCACAGTGCCCGCCATGACAGTGAGTGCGCCAGAGGTCTGCCTGCATTTTGCTGTCCTCTAACCACATGAGGGATGGCGCCAGAGGGCCGCATCCTTGTGTGTCTTTCTCTGTGCCTGAGGTCTAGGTTCGCATCTGGAGACATATAGGTGGGGATGTTTAGTGTGGCCCTGCTGGGAGACCCTTCCTGTTATTATGGTGTAGGGGTCTAAAACTTGCTGTTCCCTAAGCCCTGGGCCTATGACAGTATCTGCCAGCTCATGGAGTCTGTGCTGGGGGACATGGGGAATGCTGGGACTGAGTGGCTTCTCTAGACCACCTTCTCATCTGTTACCTTTCCTCTATCTGGATCCAGCACTGCCCGTGCCCTTGGCAGGAGCCCTGGTGTTGCCCCCTGTGCAGAGTCAGGCAGCAGGGCATGCCTGGCTCTCCCTGGATACCCACTGTCACCTGCACTATGAAGTGCTGCTGGCTGGGCTTGGTGGCTCAGAACAGGGCACCATCACTGCCCACCTTTTTGGGCCCCCTGGGATTCCAGGGCCCCGGCGGCTGCTGAAGGGATTCTATGGCCCAGAGGTGAGGTGTTGGTGGGAGGCAGCTTGGAAAATATCTGCTTTTTAGCATGAAGGGCTGTGTGGGTCTTTGACAGGTGAAGCAGAGAGCAGGCTGCTATATATGGCAGAGATGACATGGGCTTAGAAGTCAGACAGACTTGGCTGTGAATCTGACTTAGCCTTATTATCCATTCTACTTCCTGCATTTTTCTCTGGTGGGATCCCTTGGATAGTATGTAATATCTCACACCTCCAGAGAGGTTGGTGGGATGACCAAGCCTTCTGAAGTGGGGTGGGTTGCCATGGATTTGGCATCAGATATGTGCGGCTTATGAGTTCTATACCATTGCTAATAAGCTTTGCTATCCTGGAGACTTTATTTAACCTCCCTGGGTCTCGGTTTTCTCATCTGCAGATTGGGAACGGTAGGCTCAGTCCTGGAGTGTCTTGTTCCCTCCCTTACTCTGTCTACTCACAGGCACAAGGTGTGGTGAAGGACCTGGAGCCTGAGCTGCTACAGCACCTGGCACAGGGCACTGCCTCCTTGCTGATCACCACCAAGGGGAGCCCTCAAGGGGAGTTGCGAGGGCAGGTAGGCAGGCAATGAGGGCCGGTGGGGATGGGTCAGAGTTGGGCTGGCAGTGTGTGCCTTTGCACTCGTCATTTGCTCTTTCCAAGCCCTGGGGATGGTAGTGTCAAACTTCCTGGCTGCTTGGGAGGATAAAACCATACAAGATACATAAATAACAAGGTTGGCAGCAGACTACACTGTTCCTGGCAGCCGAGATGATTACTGTGGCTAATAGCATCCTCTTGGGGCCCAGGAGCACCCAGCAGACCAGTTACAGTTGGCTAGAGAGCTGGTTGCTACTGGTGGAGAAAGAGAGGGAACTCGAGCACTTCCTGAGCCCGCCTTTCCTCCCAGGTGCACATCACCAATCAGTGTGATGTGGGTGGCCTGCGCCTGGCCCAGGCTGGAGCCGAAGGGGCCCAGAAGGCTAGGGCTTCCGATGTAGCAGCAGCTGCAGTGCCTGCATTGCCCGCTGTGCTCAGCCCTGACACTCCAGCAAAACCCGGCAGCCCCTGGCGAGCCAGAGACCCCAATACCTGCTTCTTTGAGGGGCAGCAGCGCTCCCATGGGGCTAGCTGGGCGCCAAATTATGACCCGCTCTGCTCACTCTGCACCTGTCAGGTAGGAAGCCTCTGAAGGGCGGGGCAGAAGGGTGCACTGAGGCCCGGTTCCAGGGGTAAGGGTCCCAGTCAACGCCCCGCTTCTCCCTGCAGAGACGCACAGTGATTTGTGACCCAGTGGTGTGCCCACTGCCTAGCTGCCCGAGTCCAGTGCAGGCACCGGACCAGTGCTGCCCTGTGTGCCCTGGTGAGTGCCCTGCAGGGGTGGAGAGGGTTGTGGAAGGCCTATCTGTGTGGAATGAGGCCTCTAGGGAGGGAAGGAGGGTGATCACCCTGCCTTCACTATTTGGCTACACAGAGAAACAAGATGTCAGAGACCTGCCGGGGCTACAGAGGAGCAGGGACCCTGGAGAGGGTGAGCTGGCAGTGTATGGGCTGGGGTGGAGGACTCAGAGGAGCTTTTGTGTGGGACCAAGAGGGGGACAGGAGGGTGAGAATATATATGGGTGGGGGTGAAGGCTGAGGGGCACAGGTGTCAGTGACACTTGATATGCTTCATTAGGATTATTGGCCCTTTGGAGGCCTTCTACCTGACAGTGGGAGGAGATTTAAGCTTTGATTTTGGGTCTAGCCAATGAGTTCAATACTAATGGCACCTGGGCACTGTCCCCCACTAGGCTGCTATTTTGATGGTGACCGGAGCTGGCGGGCAGCGGGTACCCGGTGGCACCCTGTCGTGCCCCCATTTGGTTTAATTAAATGTGCTGTCTGCACCTGCAAGGTATGGCTGCTCAATCTTCTCTAGTGCCATAACACAGACGGGTCTGTAGAGATGGGGAGGGGGCCAGGAGAGAAAAGCCCAGCCTTGGTGAGGAGGGATCAGGGACCAAAATAATATGAGAAAAAACCCTTTGGTTTTTGAGAGTTGGCTTCCTCTAGGAAAAGGTATGAATTCTGGCTCTGCCAAATAATTAGCTTCGTGTAATTCCTGGCACCTTCTGTACCTCCCTGAGCTACAATTTCCTCTCCTAAAAGCAGATGTGATAGTACCTACCTTTCAGGGCTACAGTGAAGGTTAAGTTCAGGTATATAAAACATCAGCCTCTGAGTAGAAGGCCATAGATATTACTTGAGGTGTGGGAAAGGAGAGGGAGGAAGCAGGAGGCTTATTTGCTCCCCCTCTTTCCTGATACTCCTCACACAATGGATCCCTACAGGGGGACACTGGAGAGGTGCACTGTGAGAAGGTGCAGTGTCCCCGGCTGGCCTGTGCCCAGCCTGTCCGCGCCAACCCCACTGACTGCTGCAAACAGTGTCCAGGTGAGGGGGGTGGACACTAAGGCCTCCTGGGGCAGATAAGGCCCTTCACTGCCTTGTCCTGGGTGAGGGAATGCATAGTGAGGGTGGATGGAAGGGAATTCTCAGCTAATTTAGCATTTACTGAGTACTGTTCTGTGCCTAGCCCTAAATACAGTGGGAAGAATGTGCATGTATTGGTGGGCTATGATGGATTCCAGTTCCTGCCTTATGTAGCCATCCATCCGTCCATCTGTCCATCTGTATGTCCGTCAGTCCATCCATCCATCCATCCATCCTTCCATCCACCCATCCATTCATCCATCTATCCAAATTTATCTATCCAAGTTTATGCCAGAAACTGCTGGGTTCTAGAGAGTCAAAGACAAAACCCCACCCCAAAGACAGAGCTCATATCTGTTGATCTCTTCCTTCTCTCTTTCTCTACCTTCCAATAGTGGGGTCAGGGGCTCAACCCCAACTGGGGGACCCCATGCAGGCCGATGGGCCCCGGGGCTGCCGCTTTGCAGGACAGTGGTTTCCAGAGAGCCAGAGCTGGCATCCCTCAGTGCCTCCCTTTGGGGAGATGAGCTGCATCACCTGCAGATGTGGGGTAAGCAGGGAGTGGGGGGTTTATATAAGATGGGCATTAGGGACTTGGCCTGGAATAGGGAGACTTTCTCATGGGGGGCAGGCTCCTGGAGGCGGGCTTCCCCAAAGAGGCTAAAGGCTGCTGTGCCCCAGTACCTCTGGAGATCCTCAGGATCTGCTCTATCCTGCACCAGGCAGGGGTGCCCCACTGTGAGCGGGATGACTGTTCGCTGCCACTGTCCTGCATCCCAGGGAAGGAGAATCGCTGCTGCTCCCACTGTACACTACGGCGGCGGCGTAAGTGAGAGAGTCGGGCTGACTGGGCTGCCTGGGGAGGGAACGGACCACCTGTCCTGTGCCAAGAACAGCACCCTCTGCTTCAAAAGTGCCATTCCATTCTGCCCTCACAGCAACCTTGTGGAATTGTTATGGATTATCTTTTCTTTATAAAGGAGACTTGTGAAGCTCAGAGGAATTAGGCAATTAGACTAAGGTCACACAGCTGGTATGTGCTGACTTGCTTAGAAAATTCTGACCTTTGTGGGACAAGAACAGAGATGCTCTGCTGGGCTCTCTGTGCCACCCCATTCATTCCCTTTCTTCTCCTCCAAAGTTTACTTTCTTCTGTTTCCAGCAGCCCCAGAAACAAGGACAGTTCCAGAGCTGGAAAAAGAAGCTGAAGGTTCCTAGGGAGTAGCTAGAAGACTGCATGACCAAGAGGATGGGGCCTGGGCTGGGGGAAGGAGTGGCGCCAAAGGCCTTGCAATATCCTGTGGGGAACCCAGTGGCTTTGGCTCCTCTTTTCTGCCTCTTCTCCCTTCCCCTACTACCTCTGGGAATCACAATTCTACAAGGGTGAGGGGCAGCTAGGGCAGACCAAGGCCATGTCCACTCCAACTTCTGCCCCATCACCCTCTGGCCTCTGCTTCAGAAGCCCAACCCCTTTCCTTCTGTACATAATGTCACTGGCTTGTTGGGATTTTTAATTTATCCTCACTCAGCACCAAGGGTCCCCTCACTTCACTCCTGCTGCCCCTGAGCTGAGCAGAGTCATTATTGAAGATTTTTGTATTTATTAAAACGTTTTTTTTCTCAGTCTGAGCTCAAGGTTATTTCTTTGTGGCGAGGGCCTGAGTGGGCTCCAGTGGAAAAGGGTCTGAGAGTAGGAGGGGAGAGAGGAGCTCTGGCTCCAGGGGCTTCCTTTGGACCCTTGTACAGCAGTTGGCTGGCATGCCTAGATTCCACAGAGCGATTTGGGATTGTCTTTGAGAGGGACCAGGACCTCAGGAACAAAGGCCACCTGAAGCAGGATTTAGATGTAAGTTTAGTTTCCACTAGCCTACCTATGGCTGGTATTTTTGCTTACCCCATGTTCGAAGTTGCTCCTAAGAGAGAAAAATGTAACCAGCCTCTACCGTCTTTGACTAACGCTTCCTGTTATTCTTCTTTCCTGCAAACTAATTGTATTCTCGACAAGTTTTGAACAAATCTAGATCAGAGTGGACTGGAATCAGTTCTGGTCCAGTTGTTGCCTGAGCTTATCTTGGGATCAAGTGATGTACAGAATAAGATAAAACACTTAACCTCTTTCTCCCCGTTCCTGCCACCAGCAGCTGGGCAATAACACAGACCTCACCTGCTTGAGGGAAATCAGAGTATTAAGATAGAGAGGTGTCAAATATATGTACATGCAGATCTATCTTTTGTATAAATAATGTGAGATAAAATGAGTCTGGAATTTTATGACCTAGTAGGGTAGTGGGAAAGGGAAATCATAGCCTTCTTATTTGGGGTTAGGCATGCTGTGTGTGCTTGAGAAGTTATTGTCTTAGTCCAATGGAGCATCAAGTTCCAGTTCTACTGTTACCTAGTTGAGTTATTTAACCTCTGTGAGTCCCTGTTTCAATCAGAATTTCTGAATTTTGCAGCTCAATGCCTGGCACACATTTATTGGAAAGGCATTTTAGCTGAGGTAGAATTTCTGGAGCTGGTTTGAAATAAAAGGCAGGGAGAAATCTGGGGAGGGCAGTGGAAAGGGTTTTCAATTATGTTTGGCGTGATTTTCTGCTGACTGCCCATGGGGAGTGGGGAGGCCAGGATGGGGATGAGGGGATGCTGAAGATTGGGATAACTAGACTTGGCCTAGAGCCCTGGCTATCAGTAGTGGGGTTTGTGAGGGTCAGATAGGGAAGAAAAAGCAGTAGGATTGGCCTAGGGCTAAATGCAGAGAATCAAGTATAGCACCAGGTGTGGTGTGTTGGAGAATTTGGCCCAGAAATGGATGCACAGGCAGTATTGTCCTCCCTGGTGAGGGAATTTGGTGGGAAGAAGGGTTGAGAAGGGAAATTTTGATTCTTAGATTTAACATGAGCTTGCTGCTAAAGCTCACAAGACAAGAGAAAGGATAGAAGTAGTGAGCGTCCACAAGGTGATTTGATGGGCTCTGGGAGGCAGGAGCTTACTCCCAGATCCTGCCCTGCAGGCACCCAGACTGGCTTCAGAGCGACATCAGTGGATGTCAGTTGAGCAAAGGAACCAACAGCTAATGGGGCCAGGCAGACCGCTGTTTCCTTAGACAACAGTTCTTGAAACATCTTTCCCTTCACAGCCTGTATTTCAACCAAAGCTGGCCAGTCCCCAGGGCCTGTTGAGTCCTGGAAAGGAGGTCAAATGACCAAAGAAGACCAGCCTTGCACAGTGTGTGAGTGACATGTGTCAGATGACTTGGAAGCCCTGACTTACAGAGACCTCAAGAGGGCACTCCATCCATTCCTCTTCAGGCAACTGCACCGTCTCAGAGAGCCCTTCCCATTTCTAAAAAACAAAAACAAAAACAAACCCCTAACACAACAACACAATGACACCACCACCACCACTACCACCCAAGGAGAAGCTCATTTTTCTGGGTAGAGTATTTTAATGTCTCCAAATGGTTGCTGGTAGGATTTAAAATTTGATATCTGACCTTGGATCACTCAGACCTATGTTGTAAAGAGTTTCACTGAGTCTCTGAGCTTCTCAAGAGAAAGAAATAGAAGGCAATAATACACAGGGGTTCTGTATGGCCAGAGAAGAAATGGGGGTGGGTCCGATATACCTGTTTTTTGGAGAAAACTCCTTCACACGGTCTTCTAGTTTGCCACTTTCTATTTGTAAGCACTTTTATGCATTTTTGCAGTGACATCCCTTTGTCATCTTTTGCCACATCCAAATTTTGGTATGTCAGGTGAGGAACAACCACTGTGAGCTATCACATGGTGGCACTGCTGGCAGCCATCAGTTCACTTTGGGACAAGTCAACCAGAGCAGTGTCTGTGCAGGTATTTGAATAATTTAGGGCAATGACTTAAGAAGGGTAGTTTTCAAACTCTGACTCAGATGTGTGA
Organism: Macroglossus sobrinus; assembly: GCA_004027375.1. Classification (NCBI taxonomy): domain Eukaryota; kingdom Metazoa; phylum Chordata; class Mammalia; order Chiroptera; family Pteropodidae; genus Macroglossus; species Macroglossus sobrinus. The sequence goes on from PVKZ01002088.1 coordinate 247,877, forward strand.
AGGTGCCTCCAGGAGAGGGAAAAATGGGGGCTGGGGAGAGTGGAACAGCTCAGTGCTTACTGGGATGGGGACTCTAGGGCCTTCCCACTCTACTTCCAAGTCAGCTGCTCCATTTCTTGGAAGGCTTGCTTTCCAAAGACGAGTTGGTTGCTTTTGAAAAAGTTTCAGAACAACTATTTTATTGCATCTCTCCCTCAGTCTCTTAAGAAAATAATGAGAAGTAGAAAAACAAAAGTGTGATACTTCTGACACAACAAAAGAGGCATAAGGGGGAGGTCTCATAAAATAATGCAATTGGAACAAGTAGGGAGTTCAAGCATGCTGAAAAGGACACTTTTTGGCTCATCAGATTTTAGGTTAGTTACAGATGATGTGTGAAGAAAAAAAACAGAATACACATGGAATACTGGAAACGCACTGTTAAAGATGACGAAAGGGGAGAAATTGTTAGAGACGATTAATACTTATAGAGTTCTGAAGGTGAAGCCCCCTTTAACACTGTCTGCTTTGATGTGCATTTCCACGAACAAAGAGGACTGCAGGAATGATTTTTGCTCACTGTAAAAGTAAATCATTGTGAAAAATTATAGCAATACACAGATGTATGAGGAATCAAGAAAAATTTACCTGTTAGAAAGAAAGAATTCCAGCCCCTGGATAGCTGCTATTAATAATTCACTGAATATTTTTCTAAGTTTTAGTTTGCCTGGTCCCAGCCCCATCCTGCCCCTGCAGCACTTCAGTCCTCACTTGTGAAGTAGCGTGATGTCTGTCCTTGACCCAGCTGAGGGTCTTTGTATGATAATCTCTGGAGCTGGAGCACATATAAGTCTGTACAAACAAGGACAGCAGGAAATTGCATTTAAAAGGAACCTAACCCTTTGTATTTAAAATAGGAGAGGCAAAACTCCAGAAATTTTGAAAAAATTCTCACTAAGTCAGAGAAGTTGGCAAATTGGCACCCAGTGATCTGATTTTTAGCAAATTAACTAGAGTCCACCAGTGGAGTCCCAGCTCCTCATCTGATGGGTGTTGGTCAGGCCCGGAGGTTGTCCCATCCTCATGTGGGCAGCAGAGGCTGGCTAGTGGGGCTGTAGTGTGAAAATCTCCCTGAATGCCACCTAAAGAAGCACCATGCAGAAAACACAAGTAGGCTCCTGAAAATGCTCAGGAGAGGGGTTCATGTGAAAGAAGGGGAGCAGGGAAAGATGATGGGGGGAGGTACCTGGTAGACTAATGCTGGAAGAGCAGACTCTAGATATTGGAAGACAGAAGATACCTCATTCTCCCCAGCAGATCCTGCAGCTGGAACCAGATCAGCCACAGGTTATCGTCCCAGGGGAGCAGGGAGCCCACATGGGCAGCAGCCCAGCACCCCTCCTTCTGATTCCACTCCCCACCCCTCTAGTCCCAGGAGGTCTAGATCAGATTCATTTTCAGACTCATCCCTTTCTCCTCTTGGCACAAACATTACTGTACCTGCAGATTGGTGCTTGAAATTCCTTTTAGAAGAGACTTTTTCCTTCCACCACTGAAAGATGGGAGTTCCAAAATATAAAAAACTGGTTAATATCTTAGATCATTTGCTAAAGTATATTCAGTCAACAAATGCAAATAATTATTGTCAGATCCTGTTCCTTTTAGACAAGAGAAGAGTTAGAAAAAAAAAGTAGAGGGTGGGTAAATAAAGGGTAAAGAGGTAGGAAATGAGAAGTCACAGACAGCCTTCCAGGCAGGAACATTGACAAGGGCAGGGCTATTATCTCCGAGAGCTCCTCAAGGTAGACATGGAATTTCTGTCCTGCATGTTTGTGCTCTCTCCCACCTTAGTGGGAACTTGGCCACTCAGACATATGATTCACATCAACTGTTTTTTCTGACTTTTAAAGGTTTTTTTTTTTTTTTAAAGGAAAGGCTGATGTCATTATGAAGAAACATTTTTTTCTCATAGGTTTCAATTGAGGTATCACCTAGGTTCCAACAGAGGTATCACTGGAAATAGCACCAGGGAAGACCTTTCAAAAGTAGCTTTTTAATTTTCCCTCCAGAAATAGATGAATGCAAGAACTTCCTGACAGGGGTAAAAGAAATAGTTTTTTATTTTTGTTTGATAATAAAAATAGAATTTTTCATTGGAAAAACTTTAGCAAACAGAACAGAATGAAGTGAAAAAAATTTAATGTTAATTATTTAATAAAATTAAAACAACTCAGAAATAATACTCATTTACCTTTGATTTCCCCCCCAATCTTTTTCTGAACATTAATGTACCATGATTTATTTGAAAATTTCAGATGATTATTTCTAGTGAACCATTTTTTTAAATTATAAAAATAATGTTTTCATGAAGTAGAAAGTTTGATTAAAGAAAAACCCCAGATTTTTTGGGGGGTAGAGAATGCAAAGTTTTTAAAATTGTTTTCTTCCTTCTGTGTGTTTTGTTGAGCTTACCCTGTGTTTATAGTTTCATATCCCTTTTTTCTTCACTTGGCCCTATTATCACCCATCTCATGAATTTTGCCATGGATTGTTGGGGTTTTAAGATAATTTTTTTTTTTTTTACATCTGGATGAAGCCAGATGAAGAGGCTGAGGGTGATCTGAAACCCCAAAGCTGGGAGTGCAGGGGTAGAATAAACTCGGTCCAGGGGGACAATGGCATGGCAGCGCCATTTGGCGACAGCACCTGGGGTGAAGAAGGAATGAATTTGGACACCTAAGATGAGCCATAGTCCGGAGCAGTGGGGAGTCATGAAGGAGCTGGAAGGTGGCAGTCAGAAGGAGCCAGAGATGCAACGAGGGTGAGGATGGGGAGTGGGAGGGCGGGATGGAGGATGGGGGTAGGAGTCTCTCTGCCTGAGATCAGGCAAAAACTGCTCCAAAGCTGGACCAGCTCTCTACATAGCTGTGGTTGCCTTAATAGTTTACAACGTGTGTATTCCTTTTGGTTGCCAAGAAGACTCAGCTGAGTGGATTTGGGCTCAGTAGATGACATTTTGCGAGAAGAAGGGAGGCATTTGTTGGGGGTGGTGATGCAGACAGATCTGAGGAGCAAGAAAAGCCTCCTTGCTAGAGACCCTTTTGACCGCTTGACCTCTATTGCCTGGGTTTACTTACTTGTAAAAACTTCTCAGAAGCATGGCATGTCTTGAACTAGCAACAGCTTAGTATAGTGGTTTGAATCCAAGGCCTAACATTAAAAAAAAAATTGAGGTGACATTAATTAGTAATATCATATAAGTTTTAGGTGTACAGCGCTGTAATTCAGTATCTGCATACGCTATAGCATGCTCACCACCAAAAGTCTATTTTCCATCCGTCACCAAACATTTGATCCCTTTTACCCATTTTGCCCTCCCCTGACCTGTTCCCCCTCTGGTAAGCACCACTTTGTTGTCTTTATCTAGTAGTTTGTTTTTTGTTTCGTTTTGTTTATTTATTTGTGTCTTTTTTGTTTTATATTATACATCTGAGTGAAATCATACAGTTTTGTCCCTTTCCATCTGACTTATTTCACTTAGCATAACATCCTCAAGGTCTATCCATGCCGTTGCAAATGGCAATATTTCACCTTTTTTATGGCTGAGCAATATTCCATTATGTATATACCACATCTTATTTATACAATCATCTGTAGGACACTTCAGTTGTTTTCATATCTTGACTATTGTAAATAATGCTGCAGTGAACATAAGAGTGTATATATCTTTCGATTTCATGTTTTCATAATCTTGGGATAAATATCCAGAAGAGAAATTGCTAGATCATATGGTAGTTATATTCTTAACTTTTTGATGAACCGCCATACTGTTTTTCATAGTGGCTACACTAATTTACATTCCCACCAACAGTGCACAAAGAGTTTCCTTTTCTTCATATTTTCTCCAACACTTGTTTTTTTTTTTTTCTTTGATAATAGCCATTCTAGTCAGATGAGAGGTAAAAGCTCATCATGGTTTTGACTTATTTTTCCCTAATAATCAGTGATGTTGGACATCTTTTTATATACCTATTGGCTGTCTATAGTCTTGCTTGGAAAATTGTCTATTCAGATCCTCTGCCCATTTTTTTAACCAGTTTTTCTTGTTGTTGTTGTTGAGTAGTATGAGTTCTTTATGTATTTTGTATATTAACTCTTTATCAGAAATGTCATTTACAAATATTTTCTTCTATTTCAAGGTCTGACAGTTTTTGGCTGTGTGACCTTGGGCAAGTCACCTGACATAGCTGAGCCTCAGTTTCCGGCAATATGGTGATAATAATGATTATCCGCATGATTGTTATGAGGACTATAGAAAAGGTATGTAACATGTGTGGCATGTAATTGGCACTCAATGACATCACTATAATTAGATTTAATTGGTGGGATCATTAGGGAGGGGGAAAGTACTCTGCATGCCCATGAAAGGGTGAGATTATTCTGAGGTAGAGGAAACTGAGTGCTCAGGCCTCCATAATGTGATGGGACAAAAATTATTACTGTGGACATGACCACAGTCTTTCTACCGTCAAAGAGAGTCTTTCATAGCCAGCCTATGCTTACTCTCCTTTCCAAGGCCGGAGAGGAAGGATACTTCTTGCTGGGAGTGAGGCTAAGCCAAGCTGCCTCATCAAGTGGTGAGAGAGGTGAGTGCAGGGGCAAAGGTTCTCGGGCTGGAGGAGAGTGCAACAGCATATGTGGGGTGAAAGGGGAGTGGACATGAAAGCAAAGAGGTCCTAACATGTTGTTGTGGGCTGCATTTATGGGTTTTTTAAAATATTTTTTAAAATATGAATAAAACATGAAATTCATTTTTTTGTAAAATATATATTACATAAAATCTACCATTTTAATTATTTTTAGGCGTACAATTCAGTGGCATTAAATACATTATAATGTTGTGCAACCATCACCACTATTCATTTCCAAAACTTTTTCATTAACCCAGACAGAAACTTGTACAATAACTCTCTATTCCTCTCCAGCCCCTGGTAATTTTTATTATTATACTTTCTGTCTCTATGAATTCACCTATTCTAGGCACCTTGTAGAAATGGAATCATAATATTTGCCTTCTCAGTTGGGCTTATTTCACTTAGCATAATGTTTTCAAGGTTCTTCCATGTAATAGCATGCAACAGAATTTCATACTTTTGTAAGACTGAATAATATTCTGTTGTATATATATATTTCACATTTTGTTTATCCATTAACCTGTTGATGGATTATTGGGTTGTTTCCACATTTTGGCTATTATAAATAATGCTGCTATGAACATGATTATACAAGTATCTATTTGATTCCCTGCCTTCAATTCTTTGGGTATGTACCCAGAAGTAAAATTGCTGGCTTATATTGTAATTCTATGTTTATCTTTGGAATTCCTCTTAAAGAGCTCTTGGCTGTGCATCTTTTATTCTTATTATGTTTTTCGAATTTTTTCATTCTGTTATAGTCCCTCCCCACTCTTCATTTTATGCCAGTGTTTGGTTGGAGAAACTGGGTTATTTATCTCTACAGAACTATCTCATTCTATATTTATTTATTGCCTCCTCTCAGTGCCATTTAATTTGTTCCCGTATCCCCTATATTTCCTGTAAACTGAAAGCTAAATATAGAGCCTTGATTGGATTCCGGTTCAAGTTTTCCATAGGAATATTTCATAGGGGTGCTCTGTATTTCCCACTGGGTCATGTCAGGAGGTAAAATCGTACTTCTTAAACATAAGTCTACTCTGAGAATGAACCATCTCAGTACCTGGGCTTATTAAGACTAGGTTTTTGGAGCTGCGACTTGTGGGGAATGAGTAGGGTCAGGAAGTAAAGGTCAGTGACAGTAGCGTGCCTTCTCAGGTTACCTGGGGAGTGCATCCCCTCTCCCACTCAAGCACCACTGAGGACCTGACCTGGCCCAGGACTCTGAGATGAAGCTTCTGGTCCCTCAGAGCTTCTGTAGCTCCAGGGGGAGACGGACGTGGGCGGGGGGGGGCAGCGGGAATCTGCACTCTTGCCAGAAGGGGAAAGTCAAGAATGAGAAAAGAGGGCTCCATGCCTGTCTCTGGGCCTTGTACACAGCTGATGCCCAGGGATGTGGAGCAATTGGAACTCTCGTACATTGCTGGTAGGAATGAAAAATAGTACAGCCACTTTGGAAAACAGTTTGGTAGTTTCTCATGAAGTTAAATACATATTTACTATACATTAAGCAATTTTACCCCTAGATATATGGGGGTATAGTGATATTTACAGAAGCTTTGTTAATAACTGTCAATAACCAGGAACAACCCAAGTGTTTTTGACAGGTGAACAGATGAAAAAACTGTGTTACATCATTTAATGTAACAACTACTAAGCAATAAAAAGTAATGAACTCCTAATATGCTTAAGAACATAAACGAATCTCAAATTTAATATGCTTAGCAAATGAAGCCAGACTCAAAAGTATGATTCTATTCATATGATATTCTAGAAAAGATCAGTGGTTCTTAGGCACTAGGGCTGGGGAGAGGTTGAATACACAGGAGCACAGGGGAATTGTTTTGGGTGATGGAGCAATCCTATATCTTGATTGTGGTGGTATTTACGTGACCATATGCATTTGTTAAAAATTCTCAGAACTGAATACTAGAAAGGGTAAATTATATTATACCTTAATTTGTACCTTAATACAAATTGGGGGGAAAATGGTAGGATAGTGATCACTTGTCATTCTGAGGCTTCCAATCAAATCTCCCAATCCTGTGAACTCCCAGATCACCTGGGTGATCATCCAGTTCAGACATCACCCACCATTTCTGAATTCTCCACTCAGAGAGGTCTTGGTAAGAGGCATGTCCATGGTCCATTGTGTAAATCAAAGGGACCGCTTGTCTCTCTCTCAGACAGCTGTGGGCAGATGAGTCCGTGTCAGCCAATTGGATACCCTTTCCTGAGATTTTGAATCTTGAGAATATGTGACCAAAGGTTTGAAGATGATGGCAAGTGAATTTCACTGTGTCAACAGCAGTGGCACATGGACAGATGGTTCTGTGCCGAGGCTTGCATTCCTCTTTTGCTCTTGAGAGCTTCCCTTCTTCCTCCTCCTTCTCCTACCAATTCTTATTTTGCTTACAATGGCTAGAGTAACTTTCTGTTGTTCGTAAGTCATGAAACTTGATGATACGATAGCATAAGAGCAGGTAGAAATGAAGAGAAAGACGAAATAGAAATAACTGTGGGGAAAGAGGAAGATGGGAGAAAAGGAAGTAGAGGCAGGCAGAATCGAGTAACGAATCCAGGGCAAGCTCACATTAGGGAGGCCAGTCATTGTTATAGGTGAGTGTGTCTAGTTTGGTCCTGATAATACTATGTTACAAGTCTTGGTGCCCGCTCCCCTGTGGTTGTGCTTTGTGGAAGTGGTGGTATGTGTGTGGGGTTGTTATGGCAAATGTACTAATGTGCTCATTCTGTCCTATCTGGTTTAGGGGTAATGAAACAATGAATAACAACAGCTGTTATTTATTAGGTGCTGTCCTGTGCCATGTATTTTTAATTTCATCCACAATGCCCTGGGGTATCTACTATTATTCCCACTTTATAAAAGAGGAAACTGAGGTTTAGAGAGACTAGGCAAGGCATTCAAAGACACACTGTTAGTAGGTGGCTGAACGAGGGCTCAAATGTAGATGTGACTCATGGAACCTAGATTTAAGGGATTGTTTCAGGTTTAAGGGAGGGTACAGGCTGCCCAAGTGTCTTCAGATTCAGTGCCCAGGATCCAGGTCCCCTTGAGGAAGGCTTCATGGGGCCTCATCCAGTTCAGTGAAGACCTCTCCCTCAAGGCAGCCTGCCAGGGAAGGGGGCAGCAACCTTGGTATACTGTGGGTAAGAACAATGGTGATAATCTGTTATCCGTACCCATGAGAAGATTGTTTTAGGATGGTACCAGAGGGCTCAGGGAACTCTCACAGAAGTCTCCTAAAACCTACATACATGTGGGTTCTGGGTAAAGTTACTAATTTGTTCTTCCAGTGTGCTTGGTCAATTGTCATCACCTGCCAAAAAGAAGGGCCAAAATCCTTGCTCCTCATTGTATTTCTCTAGATGTCAAAGATGAGAATGGAGACAGGAATGGAGCAGGTAGTCTGTGTCTCATTTAAATTAGAGCAGTCCCCTGAAGCTCTTTTCAGTTGCTGTTTTCACCATCTCTCTGCTCTATTGTCCACCATATCCCATCTCCCTGCCACGGGCCTCTGTTCCTGCTGTTTTGCAGTCATCTCTGACCACTAGTCTCTGGCTCTTCCTGCATCTCTCCCTTGGTGCTGGCTTCCCATGCAGAGATGATGACTCACCCTCATACCATCCTTGGGTCATGGGACGATGCTCATTCTTTTACTATTGTATCTGAGTGCCTTGTCATTTATCCTCAGATCTCTGGAGCTCACAATCGCCCCAGCCCGTTTTACTCTGAGCCCTCTGGGGTGAGGCATGTCTATTTCTCCTTCATCATCACCATCATGACCATTCACTGAATATTCAGCATGAACCGAGGAGCACTTTGATGAGTTAACATACCTTTGGTCCTCAGCACAACCACATGAGATCATTAGTATTACATCCCATCCTCATTTTGCAGATGAAAAAACAAAGTACATAGCTCAGTGGGTTCTCCATGACATATGTCTCCCTCCCTTGAACCTCAGACCTTTGCATTCCAGGAGCGGCCTCTCCGGCACCTTGATCTCACTACTGCCCCTGACCTTCGTACTGTAGTGTTGAATCTGGCTTACTTCCTACTTCATGGTGATTTCTTTCCTGGGGTCCTAGTTGCTGCTCATGTTATGAGTCTCTGTTGGATCTCTTCACCACCCACTCAACCATACATTTATGGCTGTCTATACATGTGTGAACCTGAAATATGATTAGAGTTCAAGTTATTTTCCATGGGGTACAAAACACTTCTTTTCAAGTATTTTGTGACAACTTAGTTGGAACAAGGGTACCTACAGGATGGTGTCACTCAACTCCACAGACCACATGCTTGGGGAAGGTGTCCATCAGCATTCTTTGGCTCACCTTTTCACTCACTCAGGCTGGCATGTAGTCCAAGCAGGGTCTAGTCTTTGTGGGCAGAACCATGAACTTGAGAATTCTTATTTCCTGGCCACTTCTAAAGAACTTTACACCTATGATGGCAAATAACTAGATCTAAGTAGAGTCAAGAGGTGGACACAGCTGGGCCTGAAGCAAAGCAGTCTTTTGCTTAGCAGTTGAGCTAGAGCCATTCCTTTTACCTCCATCTGGTTTGATGCGGGTTCTGTCACTTGTTTCTGAATTAGACCTGACCAATACCCCTGATCTTGGTTCATCTGTTGAGTTTCCTCTTTGGGACACAGGAAAGGCTTCCTTTCCAAAGACAAGGTGGAGTACACACAATGCAGGGACTACAGAGACACAGTCCCAGCTATGTTCAGGGACTTCCTGGCTATATTTGACCCCCAAATCCTTGGAGAGGGAATTTAGGCAGAGAATGGAGTCACACAGGAAAATAGTGGCTGCCCAGAAACCACCTCTGTGGAGGCGTGGGTGAGTAGGCAGGCAGAAGAATTCACAGACAGAGAGGACCTCTGTGAGCCAGGCAGGCACCCTACAGGTGTTTCCTAAGGGCAACAGTGTCCTTACAAAATGGGTACATTTTTGTGTGGGCAGCAGTGGTACTGGTGCCACTGACAACTTGGCTTCTCTTGTCCAGCAGGTGCCAGGATCTGTCTTTTAGTATGGGTCCCCTCCTCTTATTTCCTTTGGGCCCTCTTGCTTCTTTCCTGGGCACCTCCCTGACCCTTTTCTCTAACCATGGCCCTGGTTCCTTAGAGATTTTGCCTTCTGGGTTTTTAGTGTTTAATAAGAGAGATCTGGGACATACCTAAAGTCCCATGACACTGAAAAAAGAGCGATGAGTACCACAGCTGAGGCCAGTAGAGATCTGGGGACAGCCATACTCCCAGCTAGGGCATTGGAGCAGACCTCACAGAGGTCTGAGCTGAGCTTGGGAGGATCCTTAGCTTAGCTAAACTTTAGATGTTGTGAATGGAGGGAAGGCCTCGGGACCCAGAGATGGGAAATAGCAAGGGGAGAGTGCGGGCTCAGTGGAGTTGAGAAAGAATACAAGGATGAGGTTGAACAGTCAGGCCAAGGCATCCTGGGAATGGCCTTGAATGTCATGTATATATGCACCAGAAAAACCAAGAGCCCCTGAAAGTCAAGACTAAGAGATGGTTCAGAGGTAAACTGTCTCCTTGGGCCATCTGCTTGCCCTCAGATGTGGCGAAGCAGGTCTCTGCCCCCAACTGGGCCTCAGAGGGCCCAGTGCTTTTCAGTGTCTTTCTCAGAATGTTCTAACTCTGCCCTCCCAGCCTTGGATGTCTGGGCTGGGTACCCTGAGCCTGTACTACGCTTGTGTGGGTCATGGCTTCCAGAAGCCTATTCCTCAAAATTTTCTAAATCTCACTCTGATGACCTAGACCAGTCAGGGTTGCCCTCCTAGCAGAGTGCCTGAGTCAGGACGAGGACCCCTGTGGGTCTTGAGCCCTGTTGCTCTCCTCTGTGTTGTCTGTGTTGATCCTCTGCTCCCAATGTGGGTGAACCAGATGCCCTGAAGAGCTCCAGAACTCATACCAACAGTATCATCCTGGGGCCTGTGCATGGGTTCCACTTCCAGGAGAGCAGCCTGAGAAATATATTACTCCTGCCGGCCAGCACAGTATTTTATTTTATTTTTTTTGTGGAATCACATGACTTTGAGTTACTTGGAACACAGAACAAATTCAAGCCTCTGGGTCAACCAATGACTTTCCGACTCGACCATATGTGTGTCCGTGCTTTGGTATCACCTAGCACAAATACACACTGCTTTGGATCTATAGCACCTGAGGGTGGTGGGGTTGGCAGCAAGGGCTCCCTGTGTGCCCTCCCCACCTTGCCAAAGGCACTAGGCAGTCACCCCCTCTATCTTCTGGGTGTCACCCATCTCCTCCAAGGGATTTTAACTCCAGCTCAACAACAAGGGGCTTTGTCCACGGATGTCTTTATTTGCTGTGAGTATGAATGAGACTGTTCTTTTTGCTTTGGCAATGAATCTCTTCACCTTTCCTTCCTGTGGTCTGTGGAAAGCAAGGGTGTAGTCAACAGGGAAAGAGATCATATTCTGGGAATTCAGTGATTATGGCTGGAAGATTTACTATCTGTGTTTATGTCATAAAATCCCCAAGGGTAAATTTAACATGATCTGAAAAAAATGCTAATAATTTTTGCCTACTCTGGGAAGACTTGCATTTGTGATTGTTATCAGGGGACCACCACTGTAACCTTTGAGAGAGTCACAGGAAGCCAGCTGCATTCATGGCTGCACTGTGGGTGAGTAGCAATGGAACCAGCATTAAATAAATGGTGCTAGGAAACTGCAGAGGCAGGCGAGTCAGTACTGTTTCAATATAAACGAGTTCTGAAGAACCACAGCATTTTGAGTAACAACAGCCTTGCTACCTTTTCCTCGCAGTGAGATCTGTGAAGTTAGCCAGGAAAGACAGCTTTGACCATAAACAGCATGAAGAGATTGTTTCTGGCCTGGACAGAATGAGATAGGGCCTATACAGTATGGAATGCCTTCACATGCTCTGACTGGACAATAGACAAACATGTAAGTATCTCTTCAGTCATCAGTACAGCTCATGTGGGCCCATGAATTTTGGTACTATATTATAAAATCAAATTATTTATATTGATGGAGATCCATCAGAGCCTGCATACCCTGGGGATGGTCCTACCTTAGGCAGTACTTGAGAGACTACAGTCTCCTATTCCTCATCCCTGTGGGAAGCTATCCATCCTGTTCTTGAGAAAATAGCCACTGCCCTCCCCTCCCCTGGGACCCAGGCCATCATCCTGTGCCTGTGTGCCTGCCTGGTCTCAAGCACCAGGTGAACATGGGGCTCAAGAGCTGAGCAATGGCATAAGAGACTTGGAATGGGGAGCAAAAGGTCACAAGCCAGAAGAAATTGGTGAGAATGCATGGGGGCAGTCTCTTTTGGGACCAGGTGAACAGAAGCCAGGGTACTGAATAAGCTCCTCTTGTCCTTGACTCCTTGTGGGGATCACTGGGTCTAGCCAGTTTGCTGCAAGCATTGAAGCAGGAGGGGCAAGGCTATCAAGAGTCTTTAGGGATTTCTTTTTGGTCTGGCCATTGCTGGAGATGGCTCTTTCAGTGTCCTGGCTGAGGGTTAGGAACCTGGCTGCCAGTGTTGGGGGAGGAGGCTGTGGTGTGGCATGTCTCAGCATTCAGCATGTTCCCCGCGTTGGATCCATTTTCAGTGTGGTGCCCTGCCCTCACTGCCTGGCATGCCAGTTCAGAGACCTTCAATTTTACCCTTTTAGAAGAAAGATACCTCTATTGTCAGGGGTACCTGGTGCCACCAATTCTTCAAGCATTTGGCAGTTCTGGGGTATAAATAGAATTTTATTCTTTACTTGCCCCACAACTCAGGATTGAGCTTTCTTGGTTCTACTACATTGCTTACCATTTGTCTAGCTGCTTTCCAGCTTCCAAAATGTTTCTATTGACTTTTCTCCTTTTCTCTTTTTCCTTATGGATTTTTAATCTTAAAAAAAAACAAAGGTTTCAGGAAGCAGTAGGGATGAATGCGTAGGCCCGGTTCACCACCATTAAGCTATCAGAGCTATCTTTCTAACATTTAAATCTGATTATGTCTCCTTTCTGTTCAAAATACTTCCATGGATCCTCATTGGATAAAAATTAGAAATCTTGTGCATGGCATTTTTAAGGCTCTGTCCTAAATCAGAGTTTACTTCTCTCATGGACTAGACCATGATGAATTCTGTTAATTTTAATAAAACAGAAATCTCAAGACACTTAGAGACAGAAAGAGTCAAAAGTTCACTTTTGTTCTCTATTAAATGCCAATGCTGAAATAGTACTTGGCTATCACCTGTATCACTTTCAGCCCTTTTTCTCTGGACAACTTTAATTGTAGAGTGGCCCTGTGCTGGCTGAGATTGGGGCATAATGATGGTGTAGTGATGTGCATGTGTGTGCGTATGTGTGCATACGTGCGAGAACACGTGTACATGTATGTGTGTGTGAGTGTGCGCGCATGTGTGTTCACACCTGCTGCTGCAGCTCTGAGCTGCTGAAGGGAATTTCCCGTTTATGTTGCAAGCAATGAAAAGGCAGACTCTTTTTTCTGTACTCTTTCTAGGGCATAAATTGCAGCTGATGATAAAATTTGTTCAGTCTCCCTCACTACGAAATCACATTGGACCACACAAATGCTGAGCCTGGGTAATCCTGTTAGACTTGCACTACAGGGACAGATTTTCCCAAGATGGATTAGGAATACATACAATCACAGGGAGAGCTGGCTGGATCACCCAAAAAGTGGTGGTATTGACATCTGTTTCTTCTCCTCGTGAAAATATGAAAGAATTATTATGAACAAGAGGAGTTACATTTGGTAGACTTTGCTCAAAAAGAGAATGTTGATCTATTTGCTTTATTACCATATCAAAGAAAAATGCTGCCATGAGTGGCTCCAACAGAGTGTTATGACCCAGGGTAATTTTGCTAAGAATCTCTCAAAAAAGGCAATGAAAGCTCTTCATTGTGTCTTTCCTTACACTTGTGTCTCTTCCCCCAAACAAAACACATTGGCTTTCTAGTTCAGTCACACAGAACCACCCATACTTTCCAGGCAATGCCTTACTTTCTTTTACATGAAGTTTTGCACCATCTATTTCCTCTTCCTGGAATACCTACTTTTAACTTTTCTATTCTAGCTAGCTTGGCCTACTCGCTATTTTTCAAATATGCCAGTCATATTCTCACCCCAGAGCCTTTGCATTGGCTATTCTATCTGCCTGGAATGTTCTTTCCCCACATCTCCACGTGGCTACCCCCTCATTTCATTGTCTCCATTTCAATCCTACCTCTTGGTCAACACTGTCAGTGCCCTCCACCCAAAGACCACCAGGAACCTTCTTGCAGTGGAGCGAGTTGGGTTTATTGCTTGTTGCAATGAAGGAGAACACCCACCATGGGGAACTGTGAGCTTCTCAGTATGAGGAAGGTGGAAAAGACTTACAGCATTTGGGCTTGTTTTTGTCTAGACCCATCATGGTCACAGAGTGGCCTTGTTTGATGCTGATGTTCTGTGAAATTGTTTACATTCAACAAGAGAACACCATAGCCTAGCTGTGATGTGAGTGCCAGGCCAAGACCTAGATGTCAGGATTGCTTTCTCTTTACTATCATTGAATCCTTATTGCATAGAAGAGAAACTGGAGGAGAGGGTGGCAGGTGTTAAAATTTGTCCTCGGCAAAATTCTTACCCCACATTCAAGTGCCCAGCCAGAGGCTTCTCTTCTGAGAAGCTGTCCCTGATTATCCTAGGCTGGTCCTGATCTATGCTTGTACTATGTGCTGCAACTCCCTTTAAAGCAGTTATTGGATTTCGTTAACCAATGTCACCATAAAAAAATAATAAATAAAAAAATCATAAAATACACTTGGCAAAAAAGAATGCAACTAAATTAAAAAAAAAAAAGCAGTTATCAGAGAGTCATGCTGTGAGGGTCTATATGTCAGTTTCTCCACCCTGCTGTGAATGCCTTGGGGGCAAGGATCACCTTCTTCTCCTTAAAATCCCAGTGCCAAATACAGAGTGGATAATTAATAACTTACTGACTGACCAGCTGAATGCTTAGCTTGGCTGTACCTGAATCATGTCTCCAACTCAGGTTCCAGAATGCTGTGAGTATTCTCTGAGAGTATGGTCTGCAGGCCACTGGGTAGGAAACAGTTAAACAGGAGCCACCCAGGCACAGGCAGCTAGAGGGTATGTTTGTGAGCTTATGGTTCTCAGGGAAGGCTTCAAGCCACAGGACTTTGGCCTTCATGTGGGGCTTCTGCAATGTGGACTCCACCTGGGCCTGGCTCCTCTTAAAAATTCCCCTCATCCCTGCTGCCCAAGGCTCAGAGGAGGCTGATAGAAGCCTGCAGGTCCCAAGAATGGGATAGAAAGGGTCTATAAGAGTCTAGGCACCTCCAAAACAGGGGCCACATGCAGGGAAGACAGGGAGTTATCTGGTCATCTGGTTCTATTTTCACAGCAACCCACTGAACTATGTACAGCAGTATCCTTATTTTATAGATGAAGAAACAGAGGCCCAGAGAGGTTAAGTAACATGCCCAGAGACACACAGTTAGTGAGTGACAGAGGTGTGATTCAGACCCTGATCTATCTAATTCCCAAACCCATATTCTGGGTTCTGCACAGACTAACTTCCCACAATCCTCTTGTGGCCTTTGCAGGGGAGTCTGGACATTTCAAAGGAACCCATTCAAAGAGTGCTCTGGATCAAGTGGCTCTTAGAGTAAAGGTTCTGAGGCTTAGAAGGGAAAGACAAGAAGTGGCAGCCTTCATAGAACAAGCACAAGTAGAGTGGGCTATATTTTGGCATAACAAGGGAGACCGTAGAGAAAATTCCATCCTGGGATCTGTGTAAGTGAGACCTTCCAGCTGTCTGTGCCATCTCCACAGGTCCCAGATCGGCTAGGATTCGAAGATATATGTGGAAAACCTTAACACCTGCCGGCATTTCCTTGGCTGCGGACACCACAGCTTCCTCTTGTGGCCACTAGGGGGAGGCGCACCTATGTCCCTCTTCAATGGCAGACCACCACTCTCTGCTATCCTCAGGCCCAGTTCTACAGAGTCTGAGGAGAGAGGAGTGAATGCTGATAAGTCGTCATCTGCATCCTTCTCTTTCAAAGAACAACCCCCAGAGTGTGTGTGTAGAGTGGGCGTGTGACTTGGGAACACATGGACTCTTACATCTTTTATCCTGAGGGAGAAGCATGTCTAGCAGAACCACTAGCCCTCAGATAGTATTCATAGCAAAGCCTATATGTAAAAGCCTACTGTATTTTTATAAAATGATCTCTCCTATTTTACATTTAATAAAAGGAAGCATGGGACTTCTCTAGAAGTTCGGCAACCACACATTTCATTTCTCAATTTCTAGCCGAGATGGCATAGTGAGTTCATGCTGCGGCCTATTCCCTCTCTTCCAAACAGAGAGCAATAACAAATTTAAAAAATGATAAACAAAAGGGCATAGTTGGACCCCAAACTAAGTTAGAGATCTCTGTGTACCAGAAGCAAATAAAGGCTTAACATTCATTGGAAATTAACAAGAAATGAATGGGGGTAGATAGAAATAATATGAGAATAAGTGGGTATAAAAAATAAATTAGAAATCTTGGAAATGAAAACTTTGATTGTTAAAAAGCGCAGTAGTTAGAATAAACTGCAAGAGGAATTGGTGAGTTAGAAGACATTACATAGGAATTAACAGAGTAAACAGAGACAAAAAATAAAAAATATAAAAGCAGTTATGAAACATGAAAGATAGCATGTATACAGGACAAAGTCTGTCCAATAGGAGTTCTGGAAGAAAAGTTAATGGAATTACAGTGAAGTGATATATAAGGAAGTAATAGCAAAGAAATTTCCTTGAGGAAATTACAGAATATCAAAGGCAGAGAAAAAAAAAACCTAACAGCAAACCTGAGAAATAGGAAGATTACTTACAAAGGAACTTCTAGCCTCAGCAAAAATTGAGGCCAGAGATGATGGAGTAGTATTTTCAAAGTGCCAACTGGGCTTTTATACCCAGCTACCTTACTGTTAAAATTAAAGCAAAAAGGGGCATTTCAATACAGGTAAAGTACAGACCTCCACTGAAAGACTTATTATGGGAGTATCAAGAAGAAAAATGAATCTAGAAAGAAAAAAAAGGATTCAAAAAAATATTAAACATAGATATGGATAAAAAATGTGTTGATAAATCTAAATGAGCATTGACTAGAAACAAAAACTTTAAAAATTTTTATTTTTATTAAAGATATACATATACATATTTTTAAAAGTCACTTAATTCTCTAAGTCTCCAAGGATGATCCCCAATGATCCTTGCCTCCTGATAGTCATGCTCTTGTGTTATGTTCTTCCACACTGAATAAGGCTGACCTGTGTAACCGACAGTGTATTACGGAACATAATGGTATGTGAAGTTTGAGGTTAAAATCATGAGAGACATTGAAAATTCCATCTGGTTTTCTCTAGGTTTACTCACTGTGGGGGAAGGCAACTGCCTTGTGGAGAGGACACCCCAGGAACCCCAAGGAAAGATTTGTGTGGCAAAGAACTGAGACTTCATGCTAACAACTAGCACTAATGCCAGGTATGTTAGTGGGCCACTTCAGAAGGGGGTCCTCTAGCTTCAGTCAAGCTTTCTGATGATTACAGCCCTCCTTGGAATCTTGACAGCAGTCTCATGAGAGGTTCTGAGCCAAAACCACTTAGCTAAACTCCAGAATTTCTGACTCTCAGAAACTATGTGAGATAAATGTTTATTGTGGCTTTAAGCTGATTAATTTTGGGTGTTTTGTTGTACAACAATAAGTAATGTAACTTCTAATGAAAATACTTATTGTTGTACAACTTATTGTTATACAACTTATTGTTGTACAACAATAAGTATTTAATGTAACTTCTAATGCAGCTGCCTGTCCCATCTTCCCCCACTTCAGTTCCCAACCCCTAAAGAGACATACTTTCAGTTCCCTTTAGATAGTATTTTGTTGCTATTGTTGTTATTTGCCTCTATATTCTATATTTTGTGTTTATGTTTTTCTTTTTTTTTCATTTTGGATATTATGTATTGATTTCTCATCATGGAAAATGATACTGTTTTTTCTCCATTACAAATTCTTCACCCCTTCTCTTTCAAGGTAATTACATCATACTTTTTAGTTATTCAATGCCCATATTAGTATTACCACATCAATACTGTTTGCAGCTAAACCTTATATTGTAATATGATTACATTTCCTTTCTTGTATACCTTTTTAATGTTTTTTTTGTTTAGATTTCTCTTCTTATGAATAACTCATCCCCTCTCAACATCAGGTAATCTACTAATTTTATGTTTTTCTTGAGAACATCTCCTCCTAGAACCCTCTATCCTCCTGTTTCTGTCCAGGCTGGCTGTACTCTAGGCCTGCTATAGAGCTGTCTTCCTGAGATATTCAGTCTCAGGAAGATGCCCTTTGTCTATGTTCTGGGCCTCCTGTCTTCCTCTTTCTTGGTTCATTTTCTCACTTTGATGGAGTATATTCTTCAGTGGCTTTCTTAAGCAAGGGTACATAAGGCCTAGGCACATTTTTCAATAGCTTTCATCTTTGAAAATGTCTATTCCATCATCTCACTGAGTGATGGTTAATTCTATACATGTAACTCTGAGTTGGAAATAATTTTCTCTCAGAATTTGAAGACACTGCTTCATTATCTTTTAGTTTCCAGTGTTACTGTTTAGAAGTCCATTTCTATTTTGATTTCAGATCCCATAAATGAGATCTTTTTATCTTCTGGAAGAATTTTAGGCTCTTTCTTTGATCCCTATTGTTCTGATATTTAATGCTTACATGGTTGGGTGGGGTATTTTTGAAATTAATTGTCCTGAGAATGTGGAGACCCTCTTACTCTAGAAACTCATGCCTTTTTTTCTTAGAAGTTTTTCTAGAATTATTTCTTTGATACTTTTCTCCTTCCATTTTCTTTTTGTAGACTTTCTATTATTTGGATGTTGGACCTTCTAAATTGATCATTTAAAGGTCTTACTTTTTCTCTCCTGTTTTTAATTTCTCTCTCTCCTATTTTTAATTTTTCTCTCTCTCTTTCTCTGTTTTACTTTCAGGGAGATTCTTTAGTTTATTTCCAGACATCTTAGTTTTTTTCATTTATTCGCTCATATTTTTATTATCAACATACCTCTCATTATCTCTCTGAGGATATTAATTATAGATTTTTAAGCAGTTTTCTTCCCAATTGTCTTTATTTCCTCAAAATTCCTATTTATATTTTTTGTCTCTTCATACTGTTGTCTGTGTCTGTTTGTCATGTTCATCTGTTGCTTTAAATTTTCTGTCCCACATATGAGTAAAAGTATATGGTTCTAGATTTTTTTTATGTCTGACTTACTTCACTTGGTATGATATTTTCAAGATCCATCATGTTGCAAATAGCTTCTCTCATTTGGTTAATTGACTTTTTATTTTGTTGATAGTTTCTTTTTTTTTCTGTACAGAAGCTTTTTAGTTTGCTATAGTCGTTCATTTATTTTGCTTTTACTTCCTTTGCTTTTGAGGTCAAGTCGATAAAATCCTCTCTAAGACAAAGGCCTATAAGTTTAGTACCT
>PVKZ01002089.1:0-225494 GCA_004027375.1 Macroglossus sobrinus
GTGCGTGCGTGTGTGCATGTGCGTGTGTGCATGTGCGTGCGTGCGTGTGTGTGCGTGTGCGTGCGCACACATGCATGCACACAGGCTCTGCCCTGAGACCAGGAACAAGGGGACGTGGCAGGGAGCCCAGGGCCTCTGAGAGCCAGTTTCACCTCCGCTCGTGGGCTCTGCGCCCCTCAGCCTTTCCAATGGGGCTCAGAACACACCCACCTCCAGTGTGAAAGCCCAGGGCCCGAGTGGCCCTCTGCTCCCCCACCCTCGGGATATATGTGGCCCCTTCTCCTCTGCGGGGCTCTCGTGGGCCCATGTTTCACTCTGGGGGGAGACTGGTGTGATGCCTGGAAACCCATGGGACTAAGTATTGGCCGAAGCCAGTGGACGAATGGATGGGGATGTTAACGACCGTTTCCTTCACTGCACCCAACTCAAGGCTTGCGTGCAGTGAGCACTCAGTACTTCCTGACTGAGTAAAGGAATGAATGAACGAATGAATGAATGAATGATTGCGTGAATAAACACATGCATGGACGAGTGACTGACCCAGCAAACGAATGCGTGAGAGATGGACGAGTGAGGGAGGGAGTGTGGGGAGGGCGGGTGCAGGAAGGAGAGCTCAGAGGCGGACGCCCACCTGGCGGATCCAGCTGACGTAGGAGGACACCTGGGTGAAGACCGTGGGCTTCTTGAAGGTGTTGCAGCTCAGCCCGGAGCCAAAGCTGACGATGCCCCTCACCTCCCAGGTGCCATTCTCTGCCTGGCAGTTCAGTGGGCCTCCCGAGTCCCCCTGCACCAGACGGGGCAGGTGTCAGCCCCCAGGCCTCCTCCAGAGGCAGGCTTGGGAAGCAGGGGAAGGTCAGGGTGGCCCCTCAGCTTTGGTACCCCGTTTTGGTCTCAGCCTTCCACGGTGAGGGAGGCCGAGACGATGTATGTAGTTTGGGGGCTGCCTTTGCCTCGGTTGGGGAGGTCTCAGGGTGTCAGACTAACTCTTTGATTGCTGTGTGATCTCGGGAAGGTGATGACCCTCTCTGTGCCTCGGTTTCCCTGGCTGTTCCGGTTGCTGTGTCTAAGAGGTGTCAGGATGCTGAAGCCGTGCTGGAAAGCTGGGAACATGAGGCGGATAGGAGTGGGAAGAGGGATCCTGTGTTTGAAAACAGGACACTCCCTGATTGTCCTAGCTGGTTCTTGGTTCCGTGTCAGACTCCCTACGCCCTCTGCCTTCCTGGACAGGTGAGATGACGGCACATAGAACACGTGTAGAGACTTTAATGAAGCCTCGTCTACATTCCTCAGACTCATCTGGTCCTCACAGCAGCCCTGCAAAGTGCTTTCTATGTCTCTATATTGTAGACGGGAAAACTGAGGCTCAGAGCGGTCAGGCGCCTGCCCGAGGTCCCGCAGTTATGCAGATGCTCATGCTTGAGTCTTATGCCCTCACCGCCGTGCTGGGGAGAGGGGCAGGGAGGGAGGTGAGGGTGAGAAGTTTCTCCTAAGCCTCCTGGGCCCATCTGGGGCTCAGTCTCCCCCAGGGAAAGGTGCACTCATGTGGGTCTCCCCACGCCCCACCCACCTTCGCCCTCCTCACTGCCCCCTTCTACTTGGCCGTCTGGGGTAGGGATAGGGGGCAGGGCCTGGACACTCACGTTGCAGGCTGAGATGACGCCGTCACCCCCGGCGCACACCATGGTGTTCCTCACCAAGGCACCCCACCAGTCGCTCTGGGTGCATGTGGCGTAATCCACCACAGGCTGCAGGCCTTGCTGTAGCTCGTCAGCGATAGGGCCGTTGGCTGGCGGGGAGAACGGGTGGTGACCAGGGAGTCAGCCCAGGCCCTCTGGAACAGAGGGCTGGATGGGGCTGGGACAGGACCCCTGCCAGTTCTGGTTAAACGTTGTGGGAACCCCACACATGCCCCGATGGAGAGGTGAGACTCTGACCCTAAACTGTTTGGGTTGAAGGCCCCTCTGAGGGCAGGGAGGGAGAGCAGGCTGGAGGCAGACTAATCATAGGTAGCCTTTTGAGGTGATTTCTCTTTAATTAGGATTCTGGGTTTTTAATTTTCATCTGTTTCCTTATAGGTCCGCCTTTAATGTCACATAGTAAAAGGTGGTCTCACCCCAAGATTTCTCAAGTCTTAATCTACATTTTCCTCTAAGTCTTCCATAATTTGGTTTATTCATGTTTAATCTTTTAATTCAGCTAGAATTTATTTGGGCATATGATATACCACAAAATCTAATTCCCTACCCCCAAACTGTTTCTTTAGTTTATTTAGTAGTCACCTATGTGGCACTTAGTATGCACCAAGCCCTGTGTTAAGCACTTGATAAATTCGAATCCCTTTAATCCTTACAGCACCCTTTCTATGCACTTGTTAGTGTCTGTTACATGCTCTGTGCTTAATAAATGTCAGCTATGATCATTACAAAGTTAAAAAAACCTGAAGATCTTTAGGCAAAAAGGAAAAGTGATGGGCCAATGAGGGTGGTATGCTTATTGTGGGAGCTGCTTCCTCCAGGAAGGCTCTTGTGATTTGCCAGGGTCTGTACTCACTCCAGAGACGGCCCCAGCCGGTGACATAGCAGGGGTAGTTCTGAGGCAGCAAGGAGCCCTCCACGGGCAGGCATGCCACCTGGATGGTGTCACTTAGCTCCACGGACTCCGCCAGCTTGATGAGGGCAATGTCATTGCTGGAATTCAAAGTAAAAGCTTGAGAGGGCAGGAGGTCTTGGCCCCCCAGCCGATGCTAAAGGGCCTGGGCTGTGAGTTGAGAATCAGGCCAAGGGTGACCAGAGGTCCTCCCTAAATGTCCTGACTGCCAACACCATCACCCATCCCTTTTAGATGTCGCTTCTTCTCCCACCTGTGTCCTCACATCATAGAAGGCTTAACAGAAGGGAGACCTGAGCAGAAACATTTTAAACCACTGCAGGCTATGTAATTAAGCTAAAGTAAATTTAAAAATTACAATGATGAAAGATGTATAGATACAAGTTTTTAATGTTTTCATGTGACCAGGTTGAAAGCTGGCAACCCTAGACAGGCGTGGTTTGATTCCTAGTTCTGACACATACTGGGCTGAGTGACCTGGGACATATTCCTTATCCTCTCTGAGTCTCAGTTCCTTGTCTAAGGCTGCTGTGAGGATTACATAAGAGGTGGCATATGTGGTGCTTATTGCAATGTGGGCATACAGTAGGCACTCGATAAAGGTGAGTCCTGGCTCAGCCTCTGGGTCTTTTTTCCCCGGGTACCTTCCGGGGGCTCTTGGCCGATGATGAATATGGAAGGGGTGTGCTTCCACTTAGCGTTTTGCCATTTTGTGTAAAGGGGTCATCTGCTGGCTGTTCGGAGTAAGGGTGGGGTGCAGGGACAGGGTGAGGCCAGGCTCTGCAGGGACCTCTCCTTCTTCTGTGTTGCCCCCGCTCTCCCCAGGGGCCACGAGATGGTCTGCTGGGCACTCACCGCACCAGGAAGGAGTTCCACTTCTCGTGGACAAAGATGGCTTCCACACCCACGAACAGGGAGCCTTCCTCGTCAGCCACCTCCAGGTTGTTCTTCCCCAGGCCCACTCGGTAGGTCAGGGTGTTGCTGAACAGAGGAAGGGGACCGGGTCAGGGTGGCCTCCTGCCTCAGCTAGCCCGTGGGGTAGAGAGAGAACTGGAACTTTGGTGTCCCAGCTCTGTGGCCACCGTGGGAACCGTTTGGGAGAAGGGAGCATCATCTGCATTGACCCTTCCCAGGGCCCAGGGTAAGGACCCTGTTCTCGCAGTCAGGTCCACTTTGCCTCCTGGCTGGGTGGCCTCAGGCCTCAGTTCCCTCATCTGTAAGGTGAAGATAACATTGGGACTGACCTTTCAGAACTACTGTGAGAACAAACTAGTCCAAGCCACTGGCGCTTCTTGCCTGCGTCACTTGCCTGCGTTGCTCTCCAGCTCACCTCCTCTCTCCCCTCACGTACTCCGCTCTGCCATCCCTGCTTCCTCATTATTTCTCAAACATCTGGAGTAGTCTCCCTCCTCTACCTGGAGCACCCTTTCCCCAGATGGGTGACTTCCTCTTCCCTCACTTCCTTCAATCTTTGCTCAAATATCCCCTTTTCACAGATATAGCTCCTATATTTGCTCAAATATCCTCATCTTCCCTGGTCACCTCATTTAAAATAGAACCCGTCATACTTTCTATTCTCTTCCAGCCTTATTTTTCTTCATTGCCATTTCACATGTTCTGTATTTCCTTGTTTAATGGTCTGATGCCCTGCCTTCCACTAGAAATAAGCTAGCCGAGAGCGCAGACTTTGTCCTCACTGCCGTGTTCCCTGGCACATAGTAGGTGCACGATAAATACCGTTGAATGGAGAAATGAAAACAGAGTTACTGGATATAAGTAGCACATGGAGTCCAGTGCCTGAGAGTGTGGTAGGCGCTCCCGGAAAGCAGCGTATCAGGTTGCTCCCCTGGGTGTCCTCCCTGCTTACCTGATGCAGTGGGCGGCTGTGAGCACGTAGTTGCTGGCGATCAAGGTGCCACCGCAGGTGTGTCTCCACGTGTCATTCTTGAGGTACTGAAGGGAGATCTGAAGGAAGGTGTGGAAGGGCCACATGTCAGTCCCCAGGGACCCTTACCCCGTCACCCTCTCTACTCATCTCCCACCCCAGCAGCTGGACTTACCTGCCAGGGCCAGCTGTGGGGCCTGGCATTGTCTCCTCCCACCACTCGGGCTGATAGGTTGGGCGGGAAAGCGGGGACCCCACAGCTGGAGGCTGGAGGACACAGGAGAGGAAGAGCACAGGTGAGTGGGGCTGGCACCCCACAGGGAAGGGGGAGGGGGAAGAGCACAGACTTTGGGGCTGGGAAGACGTGGGTTCAGATTTTACTGCATGACTCTGGGGAAGCCATCTAGTTCTCGGGGCCTCAGCGTCCCTTTCTGTGAAGTGGGAAGAATAGCACGAACCTGGCAAGAACTAAATTAGGTGATGCCTACGAAGACTTAAGCGAAAATCCCGGTACAGAGGGAATGCCTCATTCCTTGGAGGAAATGAAAGGTGGCTGGCCGGCGTGAGTGCCTGGGTACACCTGTGTCCTTTATGCTTACCCTGCTGTGTCTTTTAAAGCCACAGGGTAATGGGGCTGTGTGAGCGTTCCATCTACAGAGTTCCAGACCATCACAGCTGGGAGCTGTGTGGAGCGGTCCAGATCACGTCCTCCACAGGGAGGCTGACCCAGACTCAAATTCTACCACTAACCAGCCATGTGATCTTAGGCATTAATGGAGAGTCACCAAGCTTTGGTGTCCTTATCTGTAACATGCCAGTATGAATAGGCCCTGCCTCTCGAGGTAGTTGTGAAGATCACATGAGCTCCTCTATATCACAGGTTTGCTTAGCACAGTGCCTGGCACATCGTAAACGCTCAATAAACAGAGATTTATCATTACGGTTATCATTACTGCTGTTATTGTTGCTAGCTAGGACTCTTAATCAAGTGCTCTCATTTGCCAGATGAGCCGGCGAGATTTAGAGAGATGAAGTGGCTTGTCCAGGTCCCGATGAGGGTGAGTGACATTCAGGCCAGGTTCCTTGATTCCTCATCTGGGAGAAGGCTCCAGACATAAGGGAGAGCAAAGGATCACTGACAGAAGTAGGCCTCGGTGGTCCCTGGCGTGACCCAGGATGAGGCATCCCCGGTGTTGCTGGCCTTCATCTCACCTCATCTCTAGGCTTTATCCCGGGAGGCCAGATCGTCAGCTCTATCTGCCAAGTGGACGAGGGGCTCATCTGACACATAGCTGGTCGGCAGTATCTGAACCCACATCGGACCCCTAAGCTCCTTTTCCGGAGCCGGGGAGAGCAGAGGGCCCCCTGCTCCTGTCTGTGTCCCTGGGAGGCCAGCCCATGCTCATAGCCCGCGGGCCGCCGCTGGTCCCCAACCCACAGCTTACCACAGGCCAGAAATGCGGCCAGGACTGTGATGCCCAGCATGCCGTGTGTGCTCAGGACCAATGGCCACGGAGGCGGGCGGGCACACACTTATAGGCCAGGGTGGGGAGGTGGCACCTGGTCAAGGCTGAGCCACCCCTCGGAAGGAAACCTGCTCTGACAAGGCCCTTTCCCTGACCTTGGGCGGTTACTGTTTAATTTGGGCAGGAGCTAGGGCTGGCTTGAGGCATGAATTTTCCAGATATCCTGAGACAGAGCAAATTTTGAGGTTTGCAGGTTTTGGGGGGCCCCCACCACTCTCTATGGAGTGTACTTTCCTTCTCTCTCCATAACTCATTCTTTCTGTTATTATTTATTGGGCATTGTGCCCGATGCTTCTTGGAGCCATTACTTCTCCCCACACCATGAAGTAGACACTCTCATTCGCTCCTTAAAGATGAGGCCACTGAGACTCAGGGGTCAGTGACTGTCCACGGTCATTCAGCTGGGATAGAACAGAACCCGGACTGGAAGACACCCTTCTAATGCTACCCTAGGGCTTTAAATGACTGTGACACCCTGAATTCTTCTGTTTTTATAGCTTCATCTCTTTCTTTCCTCTCCTTTTTTTTGTTTTCTCTCTTTTTCTTTCTCCCTTTTCTCCCCTTTGTCCAGCACCTCCTCCCTGGATGGCCGTGGATGGAGGCTGACGCGTGGACAGCCCCTGGAAGGTGGCCGATTGTCCAGATTCCTACCTGGAGCCAGGTCAGTTGTCTCCTTGCAAGGTCCCAGCAATCTCCTTGTCTCTGAAATGGGGAAATAGGACCAGATGTGCTCTTAAGCTCCTTTCAGTCCTAAGGGTTCATGACTTGAATGTCAAGGTCGAATGGCAGATCTGGGCTTATGGCACTTGGTGTGGGTCCAAAGCACTGTGTGCCCTAGCAGTTTGGGCTCAGTCTGTCCCTTGGAGCATCTGGTTTAACCTATTTGCCCCAAGGCCTGGCTTTAGCATAGTTGGTTAGATTCTGCTCTTCCTCCCCTTTCTACTCATCCACATACGTCTTAGAAGTTGCTGGGCCCCTGGTCACCTTAGGAATAAAGAAATTCAGAATGCTACATGCTCTTTATGTAAGGCAGCACCAACAATTGTACCTGGAGAAAACTGAGGTTGCCTTACTTTGCTTCAGATGCTAAAGATGGGGTGTTACTTGCTTTGCCTAGCATTGGACCATACACCAAAAGCCAGAGCCATTGCTTTCTAGCTGTGTGACCTTGCATTAGTGCCTCAACCTCTCTGTGCTTCCACGCTCTCATCTATAAAACTGGGGGTTAAAAAAAAAACAAACAATGGTACCTGCCTCGTCAGCCTATCATGAGGAGTGCCTGGCAGGTGGCAAGCACTGTGTAAGTGTTGGCAGTTACTATTAGCGTCGTTTTCATCTGGTTCTTACGGGAAAGCTTGAGTCTGGACAGTCGCTGGGCCCTATTGTCTTTGTGGGCCCCTTCCTCTATCAGAAAGTATTAAAAATGATGGTTTATGACTGCATGGGCATGAAGACAGATGGAATCCAGTTTAGATTATATTCATTTTATTCTTGACGATTTTAAAAGGAACCCAAACATTTTTGTGGGCCCTACAGGTGTTCACCGTGGGCTCCACCGTCCTGATGGATGATCCAGCACTGGCTGTGGCCCCTTCTTAGGTTACATACGGCTGAGAGACACTTTGGGGAATGTCCTGTGGGTCATTGTGAGCACCCTCTCTGGACCCTGGCGGTGGCTTTAGCTGTGTCTCGGTACAGCTGGGGAGAAAACCAGATTCTGGGCGGACCTGCCTCTGGCTGTGTGTTGGCCCCTCATGATGGGGCCCCCTACAGGGAGTGGTGGGTGGGTTGGAGGACACCAGTACTGCAGTAGCTCAGACTGTCCAGGTTATGGTGGTACCACTTGGTTGGCTGACCTGAATTTCTGGCCGTGGTGACCAAGACTGAAGAAGCAGCCCCAGCAGGGAGAGCTCAGGTCTCCTGGAGAAGGGAGTCCTGGGGGCGTGGCTTTCCTGTGACTGAGGGGTGGGGCTTGGAGTTGGATAAACTGGAGTGTTTAAGGATGCGACTCATTTGCCCAGACTGTGGGGCTCTGATATACCATGTACATGGATGCCATTCATTCCTCCCTCCCTCCTTCCCTCCCTCCCTCCCTCCCTCCCTTCCCCTTCTGCCTAGCGCCTCCTACGTCTAGGCCCTGTGCTAGGGCTGGGACTGCTGCTGGTGGTCCCTGCCAGACAGGGTGGTAAGTATTCCTCGGAGTGTCCCTGAATGAGAAGCTAGTTCTGGGTGAGAGCTTGACTGGGAAAAGATTTCTTCTCTACGGATCCGGTGCCCAAAATGAGCTCGAGGCCTCGAGAGTGTGAGCATGCTCAAATCCCGCCCCCATCCCGCTGAACCAGGGCTGCCGTGGGGCCTCCCCGGATCTGGGACCTCAATGTCCCTCAGCCACTCAGGGTCAGACTGTGCTGGAAAGATGACCCTGGGTGCTTTGGCTGGCTCATGGGAGGAAGAACCTTAAGAGAAGCAAAGCCGAGGCTGGGAGTGGTAGGGCTGTAAGAGCCTGAGAAACAGGGCAGGTGCCATTGCCTGGGACCCGTATGTGTTAGTCACTGGGACAGGATTCTTGGTGGCAGCTGTTTCATCCCAGGTGAGGCCACAAAGGCGGGGGGCGGGGGGCTGGTTGAGTTTCTCCTCAAAACCAGATGGAAGGACTGTGAGTTCAGAGAGGGTTTGGGGGCTGAGTGAGGGGTCTGGGTTTGGTGATGGGGCCGGGACTCAGTGGGGGAGTCTCTGTGAGAGGCTGAGACCTGGGAGGGTCTTAAGGAACTGTCTCCCTTTCTACTCTTGGTCCCTGAATACTTGGGGGCTCATCATTCCTCAGCCCATACCTTCTGCCCTGGCTGAGAATCAGGGGGTGGGTGGGTCTTCTGCAGGCTGAGGCTGAGGGCCCTCTCCCAGCTGGGACCTGTGAGTGGAGGGCCCTGGCATGGGACAGCTGGCCCATCTCTCATATCCCGAGGGCTTGAGGCCCACACCCATCGCCGGGCCAGCTGGGCGGGGACTCTGGAGCTTGGATTTTAGCCTTTCCCTGTCAGCATCCTCTATCCCTCTGCTCTAAGCCTGTTTTCATTAGAATGTCAGGAATCTGATGTTCTTCCCTGGTGAAGTCCAGTGAAAGGTAATGCTTAATACAACATGCAGGGTTGATGATGGTGGCGTCTCAGGCATCAGGTGGCATGTAAGGGTGGCATTCTCCAGGAGATACACAAGGACACAGCCCTCTCCACGTCTGCCCAGTGAGGAAGCCAGAGGCAAAGGACATCCTGGCTACTGTAGTACCACCCATGTCCACCTCGAGGCAGTGATGCTCAGCCTAAACCCCGACTCCCAAGCCTCCACTCGGGTTGCACGTGGGGGTGCCCCACCTGGAAACCACGGGGCTGGGAAGACCTTGAGACTCTATAGTCAGCTCTCATGTGGAGCCTGGGACCCAGTGGGAGCCTGATCTGTCCAAAGACACACACCGGGAGCTCCTGGCTCTTTCCTGTGTGGGCGGTGGGGAGGGCTTGGGGTATGTGTTTGTGGGAGTCTCGGGGGCCTCTAAGGTGCATCAATCCAGAATTCCCACGGCCTTGGTACCACTTCCGACCATCACGCTGTGTGCCATGGCCCTGCGGACTCTCCCGCCCCCTCTGAACTCACCAGGCGGCGTGTTTGGACGGCAGGGGCCCGGGCTGTGGGCTCAGTGGCCTGGGCCTGCACCCTGTTGGACCACTTGCCTGTGTGCCTCTGGGAGCCTTTCTGGGTCTCCCTGTTCTTATCTGGGAATAAAACAGCACCTGTGACAGGGGCTGGCTGGTTTCGAGGATTAAATGAGTTAATACCTGTAACCAGTGTCTGGTGATAGTGGGTGGACATCGGACTCAACCTGTCCCATGAGGATGAGTCTCTTCTTCCCCCGGGCTTGACTTGACACAGAAGACACCTGAGTGAATACTGTCCTAGCACCATGTCCTCACCCCTTTCTTCCCATCCATTCCCATCCCTTCCATCCCCCACCAACCAACAAGAACCACACACACATAAGAATATAGAATTTTATCTTATTTTAGTTAAAAAAAATAATTGTACCACCGAATGAAGGAGTAGCTTTTTTTTTTTTTTTGGAGGGATGGGGGGAGGTGAGAAGGGAGGAATAAAAGAGCAACAAGCCAAAAGAAAAAGAACTTTTTTTTCTTTATATTCATCTGTATAAACGTATCCGCTAAGGCAAACGCAATCCAGGGCCAAGGCTGCTTCACTGGGGTCGGAACCTCCTAATTTTTGCAGGTTCTAAGGCCAAAAAAATAAAACCTCTGCAAATCCAGCGGGAGTTTCGTAGACTCTTGGAGCATGTTACTAAAATAAAGAGTTATCGAGTTTAAAAAGCAGTGACGCTGACATGACACGGAAAGTTGCATAACTGGGGCCCCGAGGGCCGTTCACTTATTCGGACCAGGTGACGGGCACGGTTTCACGACACGGTGATGGACGCACGCAGACACACGCACACACACACGAGCGAGGGTGCGCAGGGCCGGGCCAGAGGCGCGGCGAGGGCTGGGGTCCCCATGCTTCCTCAGGAGGTGGCTGTGATGGGACGGGTCCCGTCGCTGGTGACGAGGCGGTCAGTGTCACTTGGGGGAAGGATGGTGTGAAAGGGCTGGGCAAGGTCCCCTGCTTCCCACGGCCTGGTCCGTGCAAACCACATAAAGCACTTCTTCGACGCCTCCCAGAGAAGGTGGCGCTGGTCCCTTCCCTGGGAAGAAACCGTCCCTCTCCCCACAACGCTGCTCTCTCCAGAGCCCCTGAGATCCCCGGTTGTCCCAGGGGGACGAGGGGGTGGCGCTTTTGCCCCAGAGCCTTCCCTGCCCGCGATACAGGGCATGGCTGGGAGAGTGTGGGCCTGTGAGGTAGATTGACACAGCTGCCCCCTCACCCTGCCTGGCTGGGCCCCCGAGAGCTGGGGTTGCATGGCATGCCAGAGGCCTGGGTCCTTTCACAAAAACAGGAGTCTCTCCCCGCCCCCACCCCCCACCCCGACTCCAGTAGAGTAGAGGCAGGGCTGGAGGCACAGGGGCTGGGGGTGGGGCACCCCTGTGCCTCTGGTCAGCTCCGTAGGTCCCACTCTATGGAGCCGGCCGCGATTGTTGCCATCTGTCACTCCCCCCAGTCTAAAAAGGGGCTGAGGGCAGTGCAGCCTGTGGGTTCAGGGCAGGAGGCCTCTGGGCAGGGGAGGAGGTGAAAGGGAGAGGCTCAGGGGAGGGGAGGGGTGTATATGGCACATGGGCAGGGCAGGGGAGCCAGAGAGACTCGGGGATGCCAGGGAGGGCTGGGCCAGGCAGGCAGCCAGCGCTGGTGTCACGGTCTCAGGACAGGGTCCGTGGCAGGGAGCGGGGAGAGGTCGGGCCACGTCTGTGAGACCCTTCAGGTAGCCTCACTCACAGACACCTGTAGGTGTTTAGGATGGTCCCTTGAGGCTCGGCCTCCAGTTTGTCCACCCTCCCGCCCTCGCTGGCCGGACCGGGCGCTGGGCGGGGGCCAGGCGGTCGGGCCACAGCCCCTCGCTACTTGAAGGTGGACTGCAACTCCTTGAAGGCCGCTTTCCGCTGCTTCATCTCCTCCGCCTGCTTCTTCCTCTCCTCCTGCTCCGCCTTGATCTCCTCCTCGAAGCGGCTGGACACACTGATGGCCTGGACCTGGGTGGAGCGGAGGGGAGGGGCCTCAGGGCTGGAGGGCTCCCCGCACCTCTGCGTGGGCTTTCTCTGGGCTCCCCTCAGCAATGCCCGCACCACTGCCCTGACCACTAGCTCCGGCCCTGGGCCGGGCCCTCCATTCACCCCTCGGGGCCTCAGTGTCTCCATTTAGAGCCTGGTGCTCAATAACTGACCCCATGGATCCGTGGGGAGGATTCAAAGAGAGAACACACATCCAGTGGCTGTCGCCTACGACGGGTCCTGTAACTCCTGATGTACCCCCTTCTCCTGTCTCCTGTCTGGGGGAGCCCAGCTGCCCACCGGTCCCACTGATGAGCCCCGAAACACCCCTCAGCCCTCAAGGCCCCGAAGGAGGTGGAAGGCGGCTTTTGGAAGGAATGTTCTTAGCTAACATGGGAAGAGGAAGAAACACAGGAAGGTGGGTGTCCCAGGGCCCTGGGAGGGCAGGCTCCAGGGGTCACACCTGTTCCCTCCAGATCAGCATGTGCTGAAAGGGGAGGGCGCTGTGCATGATGGTGGCCTCTGGGGTCTGCCAAACTCCCTCCAGGCTGGGATGGAGGGGCTTCTGTCTCCAAGAGGCCCCGGGAGCCAGTGTTTCTGGGCCTGCTCTGCCCTCTCCCAGGCCCACCCTTCAAAGCCCAGTTCTGCGGGGTAGCGCCTCTATATGCCAGGGGCAGCTCAGTCTCTGTCACCTCTTCAAGAGTATATACTCCTCACCTACCCCCAGGGCAGGGAGAGCAAGGGGAAGCTGGGAAGGATCACAGTCTGGATGGGAGGGGACAGAGACAGATGCAAGGAGCACAGTGGGCCTTGCCCAGCCCAGGACAGGTATCAGCTCTCCATGTCTTGTCTACAGCTTCAGCAGGGATGGGAAGGGGAGGTGCTGACCGGAGAGCTGACCCACGGTCCTATTTAACCCCGGCCAACCCCGACCTTGAGCCGGGTCAGGTCGAATCCCAGCCTAGGGACGTCCTTCCATGCCTTCCTTACCTTGGCCTCAAAGAAGCTCTTGGCCCCCTTGACGCCCTCGGTGGAGACGTCGATCTCGGAGAGGCGGGCCAGCACGTGCAGCCCGCTGTCCTCCTGCAGCTCCCCGGCCGCCGCCTTGCGGAAAATCAGGAGGAACTGCGGCGGGGAGAGAAGCACACGGCGTCAGGGCATCGGGGCAGGAGGCAAAGAGGCTGGCCAGCGTCCCTGGCCACAGCGAGGCTCGGCCCGGCCTCCCTGGGAAGAGGGAGGTGTGCTCACGGGGCTGGGGGCCAGAGAGCTAGGGTCTCCCGCTCCACGCTGTGTCCCTGCACAGGCCCTGTGCCACGGCCTCCCTGGGCCTCGGTTTGCCCATCTGTACGATGGGAGACTAGGAGACCCGTCTCCTGTCCTCCCAGAATCCAGGGCTACGGCAAGCCCGCTCTGTCCATCAAGAGACTTGACGACACGGCCTCAGCTTACCTCGAATCTTTGTCTACACTGCTCCCGAAACCAATTCACTCTCAGTTCCACTTACTGAGTCCTAAAAGGTACACGAGGATGCCCCCTTTACAGAATGTCAGAGACAAGAAAAAACCCGCCCCGAATCTCAGCTCCAGAAATTGAGGGGAGAAGCTGAACCCATGTCCTGACCCTGTGCTGCCTCCCCTTTTGCTCCTTGCCGCTTGTCCCCCTGCAGGCAGGCGCCTGGCCCCTTTCTGTCCTGGCCCTCCCTGCTCTGTGCTTCCTGCCAGCTCTCCGAGGCCTGGCCTGAGCCTTGACAGTCCCGAGAGGCACCCCCGCCCCCCACCCCCAGTCTCAGACACACGCGGCCTGCGGTCCAGTCCCACTGCTCGCTAGCCACCTGTGAGCCTGCATCTCTTCCTCCACAGAGCAGGCACGCCCGTGGGTCCCGTGTCAGTGTGGGGACTGAGTGACATCTCCCCGGCACAGTGTTCAGCTCCTCTTGGACCCGCAGGCCACGTCACTCCTTCTGTTTGTGCCCCTCGTCGCCTGCACCCCAGCATCGTGTCATGTTGCCCTGGGCCTCTCCCCTCTCCACTCCAGGACGCTTGGAGCACAGGGCCTTTCACGGGATTCCCAGAGGCCCACACAGGGTCAGGCATACAGGGGTCACTCAGTAAGGGCCCCCTACATGATGTAATAGATGTCCCTCCTTCTCTCTGAAGCCATCTCAGACCACCCCCACCGGCGCCTGCTCCAGGATCCCACCGGAGGCCCACTTAGCCATCTATCAGTCATTCAACAGCAGTAGCTCGAGGACAGTGCTGCTCAGTGACAAAGCGGGGTGTAGTCTCTCCCTGCCACCACGCCCTCAGGGGCGGCCCCTCAGGGGCAGCGGGCTCACCTCCCGGAAGCTGAGCTTGCTGTCGAAGTCCTCGTCCACCTCCTTGATCATGTTTTTCAGGCCCAGGTGGGTCTGGGGGGCCCCGAGTTTCTCCATCATGAGCTTCAGCTCCATCAGGTCAATGAAGCCATCCCGGCCGGCGTCATACCTGTGGGCACAGAGAGAGGCCTGAGGACATCCTGGCTCCTCATACTTGACCCGTCAGGGCGGTCACAAGCCGGGACGCGAGGAGCCTGGGGGCTTGGAGGGCACCTCCTACCAACCCATCATCCTGTCGCAGCTGGAAGGGACATCAGCCCAGGTGGAGTCCTGATGTGTGGCCCGGCTACTGCTTGGTTACCTGTGATAACGGGGAACTCACTATCTGGCCAGGTAGCCTGCTACAGGTTGGAACAGTACTGTTTTGGACGAGCCCGCTGCACAAGGGAGCTGAAACTGTAGGCTCCCTGCACTGAATGTGACTTAAATTCACAGTACCACGGGGCTGTGGGTCAGGAGGGTGTGCTCCGATGTCAGCGCCCACTGACCGTCTCCGTGACCAGCTGGCTTACCAGCACGGCCATGGGCACTTGGGGGACACCTTTGCCTCACCTCTTTCCCACTCCCTATCTCCACCCAGGAGGGAGGCAGAAGGCACCACATGTCAAGGGCAGGGCCAGAGGTCACAGAAGGGAAGTCCACTTCTAATAATCCTGGAAGTGGCCTGGGGTGTGCTCAGGGAATGAGTAGTATGGGGTACCTGCAGTGGGCAGTGGGTGGATGTCTGGAGGGGGGCGCTGCAAACGCTTGGGGTAGCATCTCTGCCCTGCACACTGAGCGTCTCCTCTTTCTGCCACCAACAGCGGGGCAGAGACAGGGATGGGGTGGGTGGTGGAGTCTAAACGTCCTTCTAGACTCGCCTCCCTGCGGGAGGAGCTTGCTTCAGAGCTGGCCTCCATACCCTGTCCTCTGGCTGGAGCTGCTGGTGCCTGGAGCACACAGCACCGCTGATGCGGGTGTTGGTCACACGGCCCAGCCCGGCCCTCTCTTCAGGCTCACTGAACACCTGCCTGTCTCCTGGTGGCTGCGGGGAGGGGAGTGGTCTCAGAGCTGGCAAAGGGGGCCCTTTGAGCCTAAAGAAGCTTGCACAGACACCAAAGAAGGCTGCAGAAGCTGGCTGGGTGACAGTGTTGGTGGCAGCAGCATGACACAGAGGGGCTGAGTTCCAGAAACCTATGTCCTGGAGACTTGGAGTTGCTACACAAACACAGACCTCATTCCTCTGCGCCCCGCAGGGCTCCCTGGCTCCTATCCCCTTCTCCGGTCACACGTAAGCTCCACGTGACTTGGACATCTAAGAGCAACCCCTTTTTGAAAAATCCGTCTTTGTACCGGGAACTTTATTCTATTTAATCCTCAGAATAACCTGATTTTATAAGGGAGGCTCAGAGAGGTTAAGTGACCTGCTCAAGGTCACAGAGCAGTAAAGGCAGGCACTGGGCTTCCACCCCATATCTGCCGAGCTCTTAACCCTGCACATTTTCTCTGTGCCCTCTCCATGTGCCCTGGGGCTGCCAGCAGAACAGAGACATCTGCCGGGAGCTCCAACTGGAGCATTTGTCCCGGGGTATATAAATAGTTCACGTGTGAGTCAGTGGTTGGAAGAGAGTCAGCACCGGGAAGATGGGTGTTTGGGAATGCAGGGTCCTGAGGCCTCCTTCCCCGCCCCATGCACTAAGAGGGCTGGAGTGGGGGCGAACGGCTGGAGGCCCCTGTGGGCAGTAGCCATCTCTTACATCTGCTAGAAGCAGATGTAAGAGAACGTGATAGAGAGCTGAGGGACTCAGAAAGGTTGGGCAGGCCTGGGGTCCCATGGTCAGGCTCCACTTGGAGCTGGAGGAGCCCTGGGGGTGGGGAAGGGAGCACAGTGAAGCCCCTTCCCCTTCCCATCTCTGGAGCCTGTTTGCCAGTTGGCACGGGGCTGGGTGGCTGCTGCCCGCCCGACCCTGACAGGTACTGGAGCAGCACTGTGGAGAGTGGCCTGGTGAGGGCGTCAGTCCTTCCTGGGGCAAGTCACCTGCACTCCCCTCCTCAGTGCCCCTCAGGAAAAACAAAGTCCCTGCCACTTTCTGAACTTGGGATTCAATGATGGTCAGCGATGACGTGTGTCAGGGCTGGCGCAGGCTGCTGGCTTCTGGTAGGCTGGCATGGCGGGGACCCTCTCGGGGTCACCGGGAGGATGGAGTTTACACATGCCAAGCACTCAGCGCAGCGCCTGGCACACGGAGCTGGCTCTAGAAGTGGCAGCTTCCACCACTATAAGGATCTTTAGTTACCTGTATTAAGCTCCTACTATGTGCCAGGCATTTTTCTCTTTATAACCTCTGTGCCCAGCAATGCTGGGAAATCAGTATTATGACTGATAAGGGAACAAGGATTGTAGAGGTGA
The DNA here is from genome assembly GCA_004027375.1 of Macroglossus sobrinus. Taxonomy (NCBI): domain Eukaryota; kingdom Metazoa; phylum Chordata; class Mammalia; order Chiroptera; family Pteropodidae; genus Macroglossus; species Macroglossus sobrinus. The sequence goes on from PVKZ01002089.1 coordinate 16,481, forward strand.
GGGCACCGGCCCGATGCCCAGCAGGCCAGGGATTCAGACCCCCATCCCTACGAGCCCCATACTCCACTCTCTCTGCCACCCCACCCCTCACCTGAGCCTAGGTTTATTTCCTGCTCAAGTGGCAGGTTTCTCCCGCAGCCCAGGGTGGCTCCGTTTCAGAGACAGAACAGATAAAGTGTCCAAATTTAGACAGAAGCTCAGGCCCTGGCAGCTCCCAGGCCTGGCTGGGCTGCAGCTCCAACCGCGGCGGCTTCAACTCTGCCTGCGTCAGTCAAGACTCAATCAATTACTGGGTCTGGGCTCCATCCTGGGAAGGCTCCAGGCCCCATGGGGACAATGGAGGGGATGGCTGCAGTGCCAACGGCTCAGCTGCCAAGGGGCGGTGACAGAGGTCAGGGAGAGGCCGGGTGCTGGGGTGGGAGTTGGGGCCCCCAGAGGAGGTGACACTGTGAGATCTAGGGATTAGGCATCTGCCATGTACCCTGGGCTCCGATGTGGGTGAGCTCTGGGTCATTGGATCAGGCTGGTCCCAGGGTTACCCTGATTGACGATGACCTTGAAAGTCTGCTGAGACTGACCAGGTCCAAACCCCAGATCTGCCACACGCTGTCCTCACAAACCTCACTTTTCCCATTTACATCATGGAGATCAAAGGACCCATCTCAGGATTAAGGCAAAGATTAAAAGAGACAATCCAAGTCGATTCTTAGCACAGAGCCTGGTCTGTAGTGAGCCTTTAATATAAGCTCTAAGCAATAACAATCATAATAATAAAATGAAAATGAATTATTATTAATATCTACCTTTAGGATTAAATATTAAATGAGAATATAGATATAAAATGCAGATGCTTCAAACCTGCCAATTTCATTCTAATAAGAACAGTGGCCATTGAGAACTTGAGTGCCAGATCCTATGGTAAGTACTTCTCACATAATGGTGACTGACAATAAGAATAATAATGATAGAAAATACAATGGCTTCTTTCTAGGACACCAGTCCGGATGGTACACGGCTGAGCGGACATGCTTGTGGCCTGGCTTGGAGGCAGGGGCTGGACAGGATGCCCCAGAGGACCCTCCAGCAGCCATCCCTCCTCTGAGGGTCCTGCTCCCCGCCATCAAGCCTGACTCAAAGACCCTGCCACCTGGGGAGGTGGAATGACAGAAGGACAGAGCCTTTCGCTCTCTCTCCGGGCAGAGGGAGAGAGGAGCCTCAGCCTGGACAGGGAGGGAAGTGACGAAGGGGGAAGGTGTCACTGTGCCACCGGTAGGTGGACAGGAGAGAATGATGTTCTGAGATGGCTGGCAACGGGCATATCCCCGGCTGGGGAGACCCTCTCATCCATCAGCCTTCTTCCCGAGCTGGACCGGAGGCTGCGGGGCACCCGGAGGATCCAGGGAAAGAGTGGGCACACATGACCCATCTGGATAGCTGGGCCTACCCCACTTCATGTTATGTGGTGAAACTGGGGCCCAGAGTGGGCGGCAGCCAGCTCAAGGTCACACAGCTGGCAGACTGCAAGATTCCAAAATCTTTGCCCCCTGCCTGCCTGCCTCTTTTTCCTTGTCCCATGGAGGGACCCAAATGCTCAAACCTGCAGGGTTAGGGGAGGCTGAGCTGAAAGCCCGGCCAGGGGCCGGCCTGGGAGGGCAGTACTGGCAACGAGGCTCCACAGCCGGCCGGGGGAGCTCAGCACTTTTCCCCGGCACTGGAGGGAGGCGCTGCCCCTGGCACTGTGCCCACATTCCTCCCCACCTCCCCCTGACCGGTGCTCCACAGGGAGGGCTCAGCAGCTGCCACCCCGGATGCTGGTGATAAAACCCCCTCCCTTCTGCCCTTGACAGTGGCGCAGCCGGCCAGCACGCAGGCAGACTTTGCCCCTTTGGGCTAAGCACGGCCCACCTGCTGGCTGTTCCTCCTCCCCCAGTTCTGATAAGCAGGAGTCATGGGGGCGGGCCGTGGTTGGCTTCCACAGCCCTCAGCCCCGCTGCCTCGGCCCTGTGCCTAGGGCTCATCCCCGTTTCACGAGAACATCATCGGGGGCTACTCTTTGCTGAGCACTTACTAGGTAGTAAGCACTGTGCCACATCCTCACAAGACCTCCATGGAGCGGCCATAAATAGCCCCATCATACAGACGAGCAGACTAAGGCTCAGGGAGGAAGTGGCTTGGCCAAGGCCACAGCTGACAGGGGCATAGCTGGGCTCTGAGCCCAGGCCTGATGAAAAACACACACTTTTAACTACTCTGCTACGTCCTGGTGCCTACAGAGTCTGTGTCCGAGGTGCTCAGGTTGGGAGGGATGTTGGAGGCCACCTCACTTAGCCATTCGTGAGGGTCAGATTCCGAACGCAGTTATCCTGCGTGGTGTCTTGAACAGCGCGGAGGACGGGAGCCTCCCTCATTCCTGCAGGCGGCCCATTTTGGCTTTGGAACTATCTAGTGGAATCTGTTCCTCACACATGACCCTCCCGCCCGTCAGCTGTGCTGTACAATCTGACGGCAGAATGGGGAGGAGTTGTCACAGCCGCACAGTGGGGGTGGGGGTGGGTGGGAACAGTTGGTTTGGGAGTAGAGGGCTGTTGCCCACCTCAGGCCTTCGCAGATGGCCCCTCTGTCCATGTGGGTCCCCAGGAGGAGGACAGACTGTTAGATCAAGGAGTCCCCAGGCCCACCTGGCTCTGGCCTCAGCATTCACAGACCTGGTTCTCTCCAGCCCTGTCTGGGGAGGCCTCTGTGGCTCCTAGGCCCCTCCTCTTTGTCCTGCAACATGGGAAGGCAGGTCCCTTGGGGCTGGAAAGTTCTGGAAGACAGGACAATTCTGGCCTTGCTGTTATAGCCAGCTTGGCCCTGTCTGCCTCCCCACGCAGGTGGATGCCCACATGCTTGGTGACGGTGATGACGGCTCTGCTCGGCAGTGCTCTGCAGTTCCTGCCGCCCCCACCCCGACCGAGAAAGCCTGACTCATATGGGGAAAGCCCAGCCGCTCACCACTCGCTCACCACTTCCTCCCGTTCCTATCTGCGGAATCTGAAACTCGATCTGTCACCCTGTGTCAACCATGGAAGGGCAAGCGTGTGCCCACGTTAAGTGCACATGTGTTGCTCTGGGGGTCACGTGGGAGCCTCCTAGGCTGATGGCGATCGGCTGGGGGCTGTCAGAGCTCGGAGACACCCTACGCTGGGGTTTCACCACCACATTCTGAGCCCCAGCCCGGGAGGGGCGACTCCCTCCACTTATAACGTCAGCAGTGGGTTTCCTGCCAGCTCTTAACAATAATTACTGATACAGGAGTGAGTGCACAGAGCACGCACTGAATGCCTAACAGAATTCAGCCCTGATTATGTAACTTATAGCCTTCCCCCCACTCGTCTGGTTATCACCCTGGTTATCCCCCTGGTCTCACCTGAAGGTCAGCCTTAGGTGAGTGGTGGGGAGAAGGCTGTGGGGGGCCTAGCACTTCATAAACAAAGTGTAGCCTGCTGGATCTTGTTAAAATGTAGATCCTGATCCAGTAGGTGTGGGGTGGAGCCTGAGCGTCTGAGTAAACATCACTGAGGAGTGTCTGCCACTCTGCTCCTGGGGGATGCTGTTGCTGCTCTATTTTAATCCCCTGGGAGCAAGGGAGTGGTAAGTCAGATCCTGTCTCCACTCCTTACTAGCTGTGTGGCTTTGGATGAGTCACATAAATCTCCTAGGGACCCAGTCGCTTATCTGTGAAATGGGTGATGACAATCTTACAGGATTAAAAAGGAGATAAGGTGCCTGGAATGGAGCAGAGGATACTGGCCCTCTCTCTCTCTCTCTCTCTCTCTCTCTCTCTCTCTCTCTCTCTCTCTCTCGGGAGTGCTGGCAAGGGCTGGAGCTGGGTCTCCGCACAGCTCGGCCATCTGGGGCCTGGCTCCCTGCTATCTGCACCTTTTTGGCACGCAACTCCCACTTCTCTGAAGTCCTTGAAAAGCAGAAGTCGGCCAAGGGGAAGGCTGCCCGGCAGTCAGAGGGAACTGGGCTGCTGGAGGTGTTGGGACTGTCCCTGCTGAGGTGGCAGGGTGCCTCCCTCCTCCAGCTGGGCTGGGCTCTCCCTGCAGAAAGGGCCTCTGTCCTCTGAGTCATCAGGGGCCTGGTCTCCCAGACCCTGGACCCTTAACAGCTGAAGCCAGGCCCTGGGCCCAGAGGGCAGAGGGGAGAGAAGACTGGCCAGAAGGTGCATAGCAAAGGGGAACAAAAAGCGCCCGGGGGAGGAAGGAGAAAGGTGACTCAGAATCAGAAGGGAAGAAGCAAGAGCTGAGGCTGAGTGCTGAGGTCAGGAAATCCACCCTCACTGGAAAGCCAGGCTCCTGACTGCGGCGCCTGCACCCCCTGTTCCCGCAGAGGGCTTCCCCTGGGACTCTCAGAGTCCCCTTGTCTCCCCAACCCTAAACACAGCCCTCACCTGGCCGCTGGAGCTCCCTGGGGGTGGACCTGGTACTAATCCTGCCTCTGCTGCTTATGATAGATAACCTCAGCTAAGTGACAACCTCCTTGAGCCTCAATTTCTTCATCTGGCAAATGGGGATAATAATACCAGCCTTGCTCTATGGGTCTGAGGATTAAATCTGATTTCTGAAAAGAATATGTACAGGCTCCTTCGGGAGCACCTGGACCCGGTGACTCCTCCACTTGACAGAGAGAGGATGTGGAGGGGGCTGGCGTTGTAGCCTCCCTCTTGGGGAACGTTCAGCCCTCCTGGTAGAAATAAGGAAATGGAACCTTCCAGCCCTAGCCCTGGGGGACCATCTTCTCTATCCCCAAGGGCCTCTCACACATTGCTGCTCTCTGGAGACTAAGTTTCTCAAGGGCAGGAACTTTATTCTTTCCTGGTTCTCCGGGACTTGTAGGCAGCAGAAATATAACAAAATATCTGTTGGATGAGTGAGCGAAGGAGTGGACTTGAGTCATCCTCCTCTGTGTTTTTAACAGCCCGCAGACTGGATGCAGTGGTGGAGTCTACAAAGGCTCAGGACTTTTAAAACTTAATCCTCAGAATTTCCCCTGGTAGGTTCTGTAGCCCCAGGGGGCACCAAGGCTCCGAGAAGCAGAGCACCCTGCCCGAGAGTCACCCAGCTGGGCAGTGGCGCTCAGGCACTAGGGTCCCACTGTTGTATTACTCCCGGAGCTGCTGTGTGTTGTCTCTTTTTTTTTTTTTTTCTGCCACCTGCCTTCCACGTAATTACGTGATAATGAATTCCTTTCTCCATTTTTTGCTATTTATCGAAGGCACATGGAGCTGTCAATCAAAGCGTCTGTTCAGCAGGAGAAAAGGGTTCTCCTGCTGGGTTTCTGCCACTTCCGACCAAAGCAAGAGGGTTGCTGCCAGCCCAGCAGCTCCCCCACACCCCGGGGGCAGGGGAGGGGTTAAGTGAAGGCAACCCCCTGGCTTTTGTGGAGCTGCCTTGGTGCTGGCCCAGAGAAGCAGTGCCAGGGCTGGGGATGATGGAGACAGGAACTGAAGAAGTACTTACTTTGTGTCAAGCGCTGCGTTTAAGTACTTCATAACAATCGCTGTAAGTTGGATTCTATTTCTCTACCTATTCCAGAAGAGGAACTGAAGCTCAGAAAGGTTTAAATCTCTTGCCCACAGCTGGGGTTCAAACCCAGGGCTGCAGAGTCCAAAGGCCCCCGTTCTTAACCACTGCACCACACTGTCTTCAGGGACGGGCATGGGGAGAGGCATCCAGAAGGAGGGTAGCCTGCCTCTCTGACGCAAGGGGTCATGAGACGAAGTGGCTGGGGACGAGGCTGGGCAAGGCAGGGAACTAGGACACCTTCCTCGGATTCCACAGCAGGTTCAGAATTACATGGCTGCCTACCTGTCCGGCAGGTCTCAGCTTACAGCACCCCAGAGAGCCCTGGGCAGGCTGCTGCCAGCCCGGAGGTGGGCCCCCTTGAAGCTCTAGGTGGGAGGTTGGCCACACCAGTCCCCGCCTAGCCTGGAGGGTTCCAGAGACAGCCCTAGACGTCTGGGCAGAGAGAGGTGGAGAGATGGTGGGATCAAGGTGCTCGCCGCAGCCTGAGGTCACACAGGGAGTGTGGACTGACAGACTGATGTGGTGCCTCCACGTGCCTGGCACCGTGCCAGAGCTATACGTGCGTCACCTCCTCCGAGCCTCCCTCCCAGAAGCGGGGACTATTCTCCCCACTGTCCAGACAACAGGACTCTGGTTCAGCTACTGAAAACCTCCCTGTGACCCCAAGCCAGTCATTACACCTTTCTGGGTCTCGGTTTCCTCTTCCGTAAAAAAGGGGGAGAGGGCTGGGGTCAGCCCTCGGGGTCTCTCCCAGCTGGAACCCGCACAGTAGTAGTGGGAGGTCAGTGACGGCGGAGACCCTCCCTTCCCTCTGTCCTCTCTCTCCTCCCTCCATCCCCACCCTCGGAAACGATCTGCTGACCAGCACTGAATGGTTGGGCTGCGAGGCCGTGGAAGGCAGTTCTGCCACCCAGAAGTAAGGTCGCTGCCAAAGCACCTTTGGGAATCATCAGATAGAGCCCGCTCTGTTTACAGATGTGAAGACTGAGGCCCAGGGAGCACAGACAGACTAGGTAACTCAGTGCCAGGACAGAAGCCCAGGCTTCCTGGCTCCTGGCGCCCAAGGAAAGGCCGGCTTCCGGCTCCCTCTGGCCTCCCATCTCCTGCACTTGGCTTTGGTGGATGGCTTCCCAGGAGGGCCAGGCTCCCTCCTCCCTGCCACGGAGCTGGAGAGCAGGGTGGGAGTCTCTCAGCAGAGCTCTGGCTGCGGTCCTCAGGCCCTGCTTGGACCCAGGAGGCTGCAGCCCTGCAGACAGAAGCAGAACGGGGGTTTTGTCCTCCCTGAGAGCCTGTCTGTCGGCTGTTCACAGCCGGACTCGGCGGGGCTGGGCTCGGCTGGCACAGTGAAGCCTTGTTTCTCTGAATACAAAATCTGCAGCTTTTCATTCTTGCCAGGGCCCCCGGCGGGCAGCCCTTCCTTCCCTAGAAATCCAGCTCCCCGGCTCCTTCCTGCTCCCTCGCCCCTCCCAACCTCCCAGCACACCGCAGTGGTGCCAAGAAGCGGCTTGCAGAGGGGGGTTCAGCTCCCTCTAATCTTCATCAGAGTACTCCTCGTCAAACTGACACCCCAAACAGCCTCTGTAGAGGGTAAGCTTTTCTGCAGATGCAGCTTCAAGACCATTCCCCTAGTCACGCACCCCACCGCACCGCAATCTCGCTGCAGCCTCCCCTGTGCCTGCTCTTTGGGGCGTCTGGGCTCTCCCAAACAGCTCCATCTTTTTGGGGAGGGGCGAGGGGTAGGGATGCTGTGGAAGCGTAAGAGAAGGAAGGCCCTGGGGGAAGAGGCAGGCTGGCGGTGGGTCCACGAGGCAGGAAATCACCCACGAACGTGGAAGGTGGGGTCTGGGAGAGCTGTGTTTTCCCATGTGGAAGCAGAGGGCTGTGACGGGAAACCCAGAAGGGAAGAACATGGGTTTTGGAGTCACAGACCTGGGTTCAGATCCGGGCTCCAGCATTTTCTAACTGGTGTGGTCTTGGCAAGTTACTGAACTTCTTTGAGCTCAGACCCCCCCGCTGTGCCATGGGGATGATGATGGTTCTGTCATGGGGTTGCTGGAGGGGAACGGATGAGCTCCTTTGGACCGTGGTACTACTGGTACAGGGATCTTGGCTGTCTCTGAATAATCTTGCCTGCACTCCCCTGGGGTGGGGGCGTGGGTGGGGCAGACTTTACAAGGAAGTTTTAGACAGTGAAGCTATACCCACCCTGAGCTCAAGGAAATTTGCAATCAAATCCTGCCAGAATCTTAGGAAACCCCAAGCTCCTAAAAATCCTGGAAATTTCCTCCTTGGGAATCCTGCTCTCCTGACGGTGCCAGTCTTTAAGCTGGGAAGAAACTTTGGAACTCCCAGCCAAGATCCTGGAGTCACAGAGGCAGGCTCCTCAGGCCCTGGGACTTGCACGTAGTGGCCCAGAGGACAGTCAAGCACTGTCTTCCCCCAGGCTGGCCCCTGGAAAAGCATGGGGCACCCGGTCACCCAAGTCTGGGAACCAGAAACCTCTTCTTGTGTCGGCGGGGCCAAATGCAGAAGCGGCAGCTGCAGCCAGTGCGAGAAGTGGGAAGAGCCTTTCTCAAGCTGTGGGCTTGCAAAACACCGCCTTCCTGGGCCTCCTGCTTGCCGTCTGGGCAGTCAGCTGTCCAGGGCTGAGGCACACGGTCCCGGCCTGCCCCACTTCCTGCCTCAGGCAAGGTGGGCCCAGCACCCCTCCCTTGGCCTCGGGCTGTCTGTCTGGGGAGTAGAGAGATCCTGACTTCTCCATCCTCGCTAGACTCAGCCTCAGGATGGTTCCACCTCCTCCTGGACCCACTCCAGACCAGTACCCCTGGGCTGTGTCCCCTCCAGAAGCCAGGGGCAGGGTGGCTGGAAACAGGAAGTGGGGAAGGGTACCAAAGGGAGGTGGGTGGCTGGGTGCCTCCATCACCCCATCAAACCCTCCTCCTCAAACCCCCTCCTGCGAACAAGTCTAAAGCGGAAGGTGGCTGACCACTTCATCCCCACTGTGTTGACCCAGAGATGACCAGAGAGGACCTGGACCCCTTCTCTCTCTAATCCCTCAACAGAGCTATTATGGGTGTTTCGGGGGCAAGGACTGAGCCCACAGGCTTGGGGGAACCTGTCCAACCTGCTGAGGGCACAGTGCGTGGAATTATATGGAGAAAAGGGGAGGGGTGAGAGCAACTGGGAAGTCCAATAGGAAGCTGTGAGGCGATGGGCACAGAGGAGGGGACAAGGAATGGGCACTTCTGACAGGAAGCAGGGGGGCAGTGACTACCAAGCTGCGGGGTCTGGAGGGTGGTGAGGGCAAGAGGAGAAAGGCTGTATATATCTCAAAGTGTTTGTGTGTGAGTGGGGGGTGGGTGGGCTGGGACTGAAGGGTCCCTCCCCAGGGAGACCACTGAGGGTCAGGGCTTGGGGTCCTGGTTAACAGTGATGGGGGCAGGGGTGGGAGGGGCTGAAGGGTCTTTGACAGGAGTTGGCCAGCAGAAGCTGAATAACTGCAGGGGAAGAAGGAGAAGGCAGGGGGGTCTCTGCCCAGAACCTGTGTTGAGGGGGATGTGAGAGAAACAGGAAATAAAAGGACCCCAAGGAAAGGAATGTGTGTGGCATGGGGGTGCAGGGAAATGGTCATCTCTGTCGAGGAGCTAAGGGGTGAGTGTTTGTGACCAGCGTGTGTGGGGTGGGGTGGGGTGGGGATGGGGAATTCGAGTAGCTTGTTGGGGGAGGAAGGGAGGCCACGGGGTCCTGAATCTCGGTGTGCGCGGGTGTGGGGAGGCGGGGGAAGCGTCACTAACGGGGCAAGGTCCTAGGCCAGCGGGCGACCCAGAGTCTTCGGACCCATGTATGCGGTGGTAGCGGAGGCTCGCGGGGGCTCCCGATTCTCTAGAAGGAGCCGCGGGGCTCCACACTCCGTGCGCGCGCCTACGGTGTACTGGGGTCGCGTGCCAGGGGCCGGGGGTACCCAGATCCACACGCGTGGTGGGTGGCGCGTTCCGCAGCCTTGTGATTATCTGGAAGGGGTCGCGGGGTGCCCACCCCAGGTGTGTCGGGGTTTGGGGGGGGGGAAGCGTGGCTGGCAGCAAGCAGGGGTCCCGGGGCGGCGCAGAGTGGTGTGGGTTCGGGGCCTGCGGCCGGCTGGCGGGGTGGGTGGGTGGAGGGGCCGGGTCGGGCGGGCACTCACTGCTTGAACATCTTCTCCATGTCCTTGATCTGCTTCCTGGAGAACTCCTTGAACTCGGTGTAGGGGTTGAAGACGCGGCGGCTGGGCGACTGGGGCTCGCCGATGCCCTGGTTGAGGTCGGCGCGCCGCAGCAGCTTGGCGCTCAGCTCGCCGTCCGCGCTGCCCAGCGCCTCGGCCGCCTCGTCCTGCGCCCCCGCCGCGGCCCCCGCCGCCGCCGCAGCCCCGTTCAGGCCGGGCTGCTCGGGGGCCTCGCCGCCGCCCTCGCCCTCCATCTGCAGCCGGCGGCTCAGCTTGCTGGCCAGCTCGTCCGTGGCCATGGTGGCCCGCGCGGCGCTGCGCTCCGCTCCGCTCGGCCCGGCCCCTGCTCGCCCGGCGCCCGCACCGCCTCTGGCCGCGCGCGCTCGCTCTTCCTCTTCCTGACACTCCCCGCGCCAGGCGCCGCCCCCGAAGGTGGGCCGGACGCCCCTCGGGGCCCGCCCGCTCCCCGCCCCCGCTCCCGCGCCGGGCACTGCGCCGTGCCGCGCGCGCCGGCTCCCGCTACCTCGCCGGCGCTCAAGTGTGTTGGGGGCGCCGAGCCCGCCACCATCCTTCCAGTAGGACTGGAGTTGGGGTGGGGCGCGTAGACACCCATCCCCCGTCTCGGTCCCCACTGCGCCCGCCGAGCGGGAGAGGGCGAGCTGGGCGCCCAGCACCGAGGAGAGAAGGGAGAGGGGGGTTCCCCGCTCACCAGGTCCCCCTCCAGTTTGGGTGTGGGGCAAGGGCTCGGGCAGTGGTCGCCCCCAACTCCTTCTCTGGAGTCGTAATGCTGTGTCCGTGACACCCTGTCGGTTCCCATGGAGACGACTGGTTGTTACACACCGGCGTTGTCAGTGAGGGTAGCCGGGCTGTGAAGAAGGGGGACCTGGTGAGCGGGGAAACCCCCCCCCGTTTAGATTTAAGCACAGCGGGAGATGCTGCTGCATCTTTTGGAAAAGGATGGACCAGCAGCTGCGAGGGGGACAGGGCTGGGCCTCAGGCCTGGAAGATGCTCGGAGACAGGGGAGAGCGAGCGCGGGAAGGGGCTGGTCATCCCCCCCACACACACACACCGGCACAGCACATCGCATGGATGACTTTGCAGAATAGCTGCTGTCGCCTGCGACTCTGCTTTAGGTCCGGGAGGGAGGTCTTGACGCTGCCATTTCAGTGAGGTCCCAGAGGAGACGGGTCCTCTCCAAAGGCTCATGGGGTGGGCTTTCTCTCTGTGGTCTGGTCTGCCACCTTCAAACTGCAAAGCTGCGGGATCCCCAGCATCAGGACCTGCGGACGGGTGCGGGGTGGGGGACGATGCCAGTTAATCATACAGAGTCCCAGGCTCCAATCCAGACGCATGAAACTAATCCCTGGGGTAGGGCCTGGTACTCTGAATTTTTAAAAGCACCCAGGGGAGTTTGCTCACTGAAAAGTTTGAGAATCACCAGTTTAGAAGAAGGACTGTACTTTATACTTCTTCTCTAAAACGTTAGGACGGTGCTGAAGCCGCCTGAGCAGAACCGGCTCCTGCAGGTCAAAGTGCAGAGACGAGATGGATACAGGGCTTAAAAAACCACCGCTCTATAGGCAGAGAGCCCTTGAGAAGGTAAAGGCAGCAGCTGTTACAAAGTGATTTGCACAGAACAGACCCTCCACTGACATTTGTCAATTTGCCATCGTTTGCAAATATTGCTGAAATAATTTAAAAGGCATTAAAAAAAAAGAATAATTGAGAATGAAACTGCTCAGAAAATACGAAATTTTCATTAACTTATTTTTGAGATTGTTTCTGAGTCCAATTAAGATCGTCAGCTTAAATGAGGATTTTTTTTTTTATAAAAGTTTGGAATTTAGTTTCTGTGGAGCTGAGCAGTTTGTCCTAGCTACTTGCAAAAAGCAGTTTTCTTTATCTCCCATAAGTGGCCTTGAAGGACTCAACAGTTGTTTGTTTGTTTTTTTTTCTTCATTGAATGTAAAAGACTAGGAATATGATATAGATTGAAACTTTAAAAATTCTGTCTGCAGATGCTTGGATTTGTCCAATTCTCACAAAGCTGCTAATTACTTAAACACCTAGTGACTCTCAACTTACTTTAACCTATGAATTATAATAGCTCTCTCTGCATGAAATAGGGCTGCCTTTATTACAGAATGTTTTGCATCTGCTTGATGTGGGAGCAGACTTACCCGTGAAGAGATTATGTGAGGGTTTGCCTTCTTCAAGTACAACTTACGCATATGTGAGAAATCTGGGGTTTGGTTTGCATTCTTCACACAGGCTGTATGTATTAAACGCCCTGGTCGATTACTCATTAGGCTGTGTGGACTCCACCCTCGGGAGGCCAGGCAGGCTCCACAAGGCACAGGTGAATGAATTCTTGTTCATTACATATTACATCTTATAAAAGGGGAGCAGAACTTGTTATTATACTCAGGCAGAGCTCAGGAAATGCCCTTTTAACAGCTCTAGGGGTGATTTTCTCACAGGTCCTCAAGGTTCTAGAGCCGTGAGGCTCAGACTAAAGGATGAGGGCTCACGCTGCACAGTGCTCTGCCCCATTTGTAGGACTTGGGCCTGGCCCTGCCTGTAAAAGACAACTGTTGATCTGCTCTAAAGCCAGAGATGCATGCTGGTGGCTGCGTTTTATTTGAACTTTTTTTTTTTTTTTGAGATCATTGCATGTTGGGAAAAGCACTTTGTCAAAAATCAAAGATGAGGTGAAGAAAAAAAAGCAGGGATAACTGCTGAGCACCGATGAGATTGCAAAGCTCCCAGGAACTGTGGGTTGTCTGTTTATCAGGGGAAACCACTTTTGAATGACCCCGAGTTCTGTGGCCTAAGCATAGATTTGGGTGGAAAGAAATGACCTGGACTGGTTATGCATTAAATAATTTGGTCATGTGGAAAGAATGATCGTCAGGAAAAAAAATCACACCCTCAGTAATGGAGTTTTACAGAGGCAGGGGTGAGAGGGAGCCAATTCTGACAGTATTCCCGCGGCAAGGGAGCTGGGCAGGCTTAGTCATCGTTGACTTAATGTTTCTCTTCTTCCTCCCACATCTACTTGTGTAACTGTCTTTTGGGGAGGGGTAAAGTCGTATTAAGAAATACAACAGCACTTTGAAAAAGATGGGGGAGAGGCAAGGAGGTCTTGGGAAGAGCTTTTGGGTGATGGGGCAGATGGAGTGGAAATTAGGGCTTATTCCAGAGCCTGACAGAGCTGGGTGGTCCCTCCAGCCTGAGACGCTGGGAAAACGAGAAGGGGTTAGGGAGGCCATCGGAGATAAAGTTGGCTCTAAGAGCAGCATTCACTTAGCACTATAAATACCAACTTACTAATTAATCATCGCAAATGCTCTGCGGTCACCGGGAAACTCTTGATGGATTGACCAAGATGCACAGAGGTCATGATTTAGGGACTGCCCAAGTACTCATCTGGAGCAATTGGATGAGTGACAGTTGGGAATGGGGTCACGGCCTGGTTCGTTTCAGAGGCTATCTCACCTCCTGCTCCGTCTGGAAGCTGTGTAAAGGGTGCAACGGGGAAGGAGCTGTGCCAGGCAGGAGGAAAAGGGCACGATGGGGACACAGCTGCAGGTAGACGCATTTGCATGCATGTCATTAGGAACCAAGCCATGTACCTGTAGAACTCTGTCTCAGCGGTTATCCTGGAAGTGATGAATCTACCCAAAAACCAGGATCGTCTTTCGAATTAGTTGCTTATGTCCAACTAGGAGGCTGGAAAAAAAAATGCTGAGCGTGTTTCCTGCTTCGGTCAAACCCCCAGTGTCCAAGTTTAATACCCAACAGGCCTGAGTTATAGCCTGTTTTAAACTCTTAAAGAGTACGTGTATGTGTGCCTTGTGGCTTAAGATCCAGCAGTGCTGCATCTGCTGTGTTGTCCTGGACCCCTTCCAAGATGGCAATAATATGGGCAGCTGATTACCATTCTTCCACTACGCTGAGAAAGCAGAGCGTGTCCACATTCAGGCAATCAAGTCATATTCATGAAGTGTGTGGGGCACCAGGCTCTGATTCTGCAATTCTTCTGGTTGTGGGTGGCGGGAGGAGCAGGACTAGCTGGTTTGAAGAGTGAGATGTGCTGGCCCCTACGCTGGCAGACTGAGAGAGCCTACAAATCGTCCTGCTAACCCCCCTCTGGCAGGGACTCAGCACTTATTAGGATCCACAATGACCCTATTAATAAAAGATTCGACACCACCTCTCTGCCCAACACAGCTTCCTGGGGAAAGGGACCTACTTACATGTCTGTCTGGTTTGACTTTGGCTCCTCAGTATGCTTCATGGAGCCTGGCCCTACGAATGTGCTGGAGAAATAAACGGTTGAATGAATGCAAGAGGCTTGCTCTTTCTGAGGGCTGGGGACAGGACTGGATGTTTTCTCAATGTCCCCTCCAGAGCATCCGGTGGCCCATTTTTAGGTCTGAAGGTCACCACCAAGAAAGAGAATCTGCTAAAGTGACACCTCTATGCATCCACATGACTCGACACAAAAGATAACAGGAGACCTTAAAAAACAAACCTCTCAAGTGTCTATTCCCTGTTCCTCTGAGGACAGTGCCAGCGGCATCAGATAGGGTTTGGGGCCGGATGACCTGATGGTCCTTGGGCATCACTGTGGCCCAGAGGTCATTGAGAGCTCTCTGTTGAGCAGACAGGGTAGAAGGAATAAATGGAAGATGCAGATAAACACCTCATGTAGCCACGGCAGAGGCACCTGAGAATTTGGGAAACTGACAGGGAAATTGTAAAATTTGCATAATGCACATAGGCAAAGTCAGTTGGAAGGAAGAGCACAGTGCCTAGGCCAGGGACACCTGACCTAAGGTATTCATTAGAGAAAACAGGTGACTCTCAGGAGAGGGCGAGGAAACCAGGATGCATAGAGGAAGGACGTTTAGATCAGAAAGGCCTGGTTCTTTCATGCTGGGTGCAGTGGAAGACAGGCCTCCAGACCCACTGGCAAAATTCCCTGTTGTCCAGGCGTAGGGCTCCGATGGTGAGAGGCAGTGTGGCGTCATGGTTAGGAGTCTGAAAATCCCAGTGGGGAGACCTTGGGCGAGTGACTTTACTTTTGTGGCCTCAGTCTATTTGCTTATGAAATGGCAATAATTATCTCCTCCTGAAATACTTGAGAGAATTAAATGAAAAGAGTGTTCATGTAAAGCAGTTAGTGCAGTGCATGGCATATAGCAAAAACTCACCAAGATGGAGTCGCTGATTATCTGGCTGCCTGGTTGTCAGGCAACAGGCAATAGCAGATAATCTTGTCTGGGTGAGCGTTTAACATGGGTTCGGCATATCTGGCCCACTGCCTGTTTTTATAAATAAAGCTTTATTGGAACACAGCCACGCTCATTCGTTTAGTATCCTATTGCTGCAACAAGTCGAGTAGTGATGACAGAGACTCTCCGGTTCCCAAAGCGAAATGGCCCTTTATAGAGAAAGGGCTTTCACTGTCTCGCCCTTTACAGAAGCAGTGTGCCGACCCTGTCCTCACTGATAACCAGCCGGTTCCTGGACTTTGCTGAGGACAGCGAGGCAGTGGAGCAGTTAAGGGATGAAATCTGGGTCCTGGTGCTCTTGGTCTCGGGCAGGGTACTTACCGACTCATCGTTTTCACAGGTGAAACAGGAGTGACACGCACGGGGAGCACTAAGTGGGTTACTGTCTGGCCTGTGCTTCGTGTAGTGTCTGATGGCTGGCGAGGACACTATAAAAAGTTTGCTATTATTAGCTATTAAGCTTCACAAAGAAAATCACTGCTGAAAGCCACAAAGCAGCTTTCAGAAGGGGGTCGCGGCTGCACACAGTTCTCTCTGCAGGTTGCCCAGCAGTGATCCCATAGAAAGCCAAGAAAAAGAGGATATAAATGTCAAAGGTGGGCTCTCCCATGCAATGTATCCCGTACATTAATGATTTCAACTCTTTTTCAGGAGAGCGGCTGATCAGAATGTGACAAGAAAGGGGAGCAAAGGTCAAGGTCAGGCGGTCATAGCACAGTATCATAAGTACCTGGAGCATAGTGGGTACCCAGACTAGGTACCCACTATTCATCCTGAATGAATAAAAGTCTGGTTGTTTAACCATAAAAGTGATTTACCAGTAAAGGGCACCTCTGATTTCTATGATGATAAGACCACGGTTAGCTATGGGATAACGTTTTCTGCCTCCAAAATCTTAAGGTCTTAGGAATGAAAGCAATATGCTAAAAATGAGAGAAAACTGAAAGCAAGAAGCCCGCTAAGGCCTCACGCGGCAGGATGGAGGCATTGTGATGGCTTCCTGGGGGCACAGATGGGCAAAGAAAAATGTTTAAAAACAAAAGCAGGCACATAAGGTCATGGATTGGCCCAAATAACTCAGGACATTGAGCAGACGGATGCGAGTGGCACATCTTGATGGCAGTGAGGCCAAGTGATAAGCCGAGATATAGTCCACCCTCACCGGGCGCCCGAACTCCCGCTCCAGGAGGCCCCAGAATGGAACAGAGGAACACAGCAGCATTAGCGGGTTTGGGGGTTCTGGGCGTCAGGGTACTGCTTTCATTCCTAAGACCCTAAAAAAATTGGAAACCACTCGCTTATCAGGAGCGTGCTTTGGAATGTCGATCCGGAAGCTATTTTTCCCCCCGCAGACTCTGGTTTCCACAACAGCAGGCATTGGTGGCTCTGCCAAGCTGCTCGCGAAGGGCACCTTATCTGCAAAGTCACGAATCCGAGAACCAAGCGGGCTGCCACTGGCGAGGGCGGAAGGAAGTTGTTTGTCTGAGCTTCTCGGGGACTCAGAAGATGGGGAGGGTTTGGGGACTGCAGGTATGACCCCAGGGGAAATGTTGGTGGTGGCTTCTCAGAGTGGGTTGTATAGCAGAGTGTCTTAGTAAAGGTCATTTTGGTAGCAAATAACAGAAACTCATACCAGCTGGAGCAAAAAAGGTTTTTTTTTTTGGGGGAAGGAAAGCCAGCTTCTGCCTGTCCTGACTTTTCAGCTTTGCTTGATCTTCGACTCTCTAACGTTTCTCATTCCCTTTCAATAACTCCCTTTCTGCTTAACTCAGCTACAAGAGGTTTCTGTTGCTTACAAAATAGTTTTGAGTGATACACGGGTTCTAGTGGAACCCAAGGGCAGGCGTCAGAACTGGCTTTCTGAAGGAGAGAGAGACTAGGAACCAGAAAGTCAACAGGAAGCACATCAACTTTCTCCTTCCCTATCAGCTGGAACACATTCATTGTCAGAAAACAGAACTCTGGAGGTGGGTAGATTGTAAAAATTGGGAGCCCCTCCCAAGCCGACTCTGGCCCTGTGACTTGCTTTGTCTGATGGGAAATGAACAAACGTAAGGCATATAGAGACTTGAAAAGGTGTTTATGCTTTGGGGCCTGCTCTGTCCTGCTGCTCTTGGGAACCTGAGCTCACCATATAAGAAAGAGCCTGGTCTAGCCACCCGGCTGGTGAGCGATCACGCCAAGCAGAGACATACTGTCCCAGCTGAGGCCTTTCGAGACCAGGGTTTCTCATTCTTGCTGCTATTGACAGTTTGGATTAAAGTGTCCTTCTTGTGGGGAGCTGTCCTGTGTATTGTAGGATGTTTAGCAGTATCCTTGGCCTCTACCCACTAGATGATAATAGAGCCACTGTCCCCCAATTGTGACAACCAAAATTGTGTGCAGACATTGTCAAATGTCCCCTGGGGGGAAAATTCCCCCCACTTGAGACCACTGTCCTTCCCCAACTTTCCTGCTGGTGACAAGGCATGTAAATGAAGTCATTCTAAACCGTCCAGCCCGAGCCCAGCCAGCCCAGACCAATACAGGTGCCCAGTGTGACTCATGGAATCATGAGAAATAATAAATATCTCTCATTTTCAGGCACTAAGTTTTGAGGGTTTTGTTCCACAGCACAAAGAGGTACATCTGACTACAGTGGCTTAAATAGGTGATTTATTTTCTTACACAATATGAAATACAGAGGTAGGCAGTTCAGGCACGGTACAGGACACACGGATGCTGCCCCAGGCCCTTTTCGTCTTTCCATTCCATTGTCCTTGGAGGTGGGTTTTGGCCTCTTGCTTGTCACCTGATGATCCCCAAGATGGCTGCTCTAGTTCCAAGTCTGAGCTCCAGGAGACAAAAAGGAGATAAGGCAAAAGGACAAAGGGCAAAAAACTCTCTCCTAGTGAAGTCCTGCCTTTTAATCCAGGAGAGAAGCCCTCCCAGTGGTCTTTACTTACATGTCGATGGCCAGCACTGAACAACATGGCCACCCTAGCTGCAAGGGAGGCTGGGAAGTCAAGGTGTTTAGCCTTCAACTTACATAGCCCAGAGAGGAGGTGACTAAGGGGCTTGTATTATCTGCTGCACTATCTCCTCCCTGGGGGTCTTGGTTTCTTGTCTCCACTTGTTACATGTCTACCCCAGCTTTTTTTCCTCTGAAGACTGGCTTTGTTTCTCCAAATGCAAGAGGGGAAGTGGCCACCCCAGCCCTGGGACTGCACCAAGATGCTCAGCTCTTGCACCATTAACGACTTGCGTGGCATTCCAGGGTCTCACTTCCAAACTACAAAGAAGGAGGTGGTGATTGGCCCAGTTTGAATTAGAAGAGAAATTTGATTGGTCTGGCTTGGGTAGGGTATGTACTGCTCAGCCAACCAGCTGTGGCCAAGAAAGCATCATTAGGTAGGGCAAAAGTGTTTGGGGGGTGGGGTGCATTTTCAGAGAAAGGGATATGTGGCTGAGGAAATGCCCAAACAGCTAGTTCAAGAGGTAAAGAAAAGAAATTGCCATTATGGGTTGTGATGTTCATATGATAAAAATTAACACGTCCTTTGAAAGACCTAGAATACAGAAGAGTCACATAGGCATAAGTACATTTAACTTATACAAATTCAAATATACATGATCAACAACAAACAACATATTTTTCCCCCCACATAATTTGGCTCCAGAACATGAGCCAGCTGCTTGAACCACTGCCTGACCGAGTGATTTTTTCTGGTGCTGGAGAAAAATCTGCTGTTTTGGACTTTTAGATTACAGTACAGTATATATGACATCAGATTCCTTATGAAAAATGTCCAGAATCTTCAAGAGTATTTTTCAGGTCAGGTAAGGCTCTCACCTTGCTCACTGACTTTAGATCCTAACTCTGTGTAAGATGGCCCTGCAGTGGAATATCACACGAATAATTTTTTCCTATGTCCTTCTAATCAGTGTAAAGAATGCATTTGGTTCTGAAATATTGAAATATTTTTATTGTGGCTTTTAAAAAAAATAATAGATCAACGATAGTCACGACTTCTGGCTCTTCCTCCCATTGTGTTTCGTGGCCCTGGCGACGGCAGAGAGGCAGCGGGGGAGATGGGTGGCTGGAGAGAGGGCGTAACACGGGAGAAGCAGAGAGCGGGGAACAAGGAGAACGAGGGTCTCTCCACACGCCATGAAACAAGGGTGTGTCCACCTGGGCAGTGTGTGCTCTTTGGTGACTAGGTCCTTGGTCTGTCCTTATGGCTGGGGAATCCAACCACTGGGCCATCGAATGGTGAGTAGGAGATGGAATTAGAAATCTGGCTTCTAGATCCAACCCTTGAATTTCCTGGCTGTGTGATTTCAGACAGGCCACTTAACCCCGCTGGGCCTCAGCTTCCCCACGTGTTAAATGCAGAGCATGATGCTACGTACCTTTTAGGGCTTGTGGGGAGGATTCGATGAGAAGTATTTTGAAAACGGCGGAGTGCCACATAAATGCAAACCTTTCTTATGCAAGCATGAAAAATGGGATTGACATTCCACATTTATTAAAATAATCTCAGATATAGATGCCTGAAACCATGGCCCCATCAGCCCTGAGGTTACCATGCTGGCCGGTGGCCCCCGTCCCTCTTTCTTGGGTTTTCTTGACTGTGGGTTTCCTGGCGCTTCTTGGTGGTGTGAGTGTGATATGTCCCGACTCAAACGTGGGACCCACATGACTGTATCTGCTGGGCCTAGGAGCCTGGGGTTCACACCTTATTCTTCATATGCCTGACTATGCATATGTACGTGCGTAGGTATTTTAAAAAAGAACCCCTTTCCCCACACACTCCAAAATATAGCATTGTACAAAACACCAACTTAGGAAGCAACACACCAGAATAACAACCTTTAAAGTCCTACAAAAGTATCTTAGTATTTTGACACAGAAGAGTCACTTTGACTCACGGAGGATTGCGTGAGGCTGGGCGGGGGTGATAATTCTAGTTCCTTCCGCTAGGCTTAGAGAACAGAAGACTCTGGCTGGATTTGCTAGTAGTGTCTCTCTTCAGCTTCTCTCTCTCTTGGTCCATCTTTGGGGTGGCCTTTTTGGCTCCAACCTGTAATGAGCAAGAGAAACCAATGCACAAATTCTAGAATTGCAGCGAGATCCCAAAACATTCCACTCAAATGTGTTTTTTATTTAAAATAAAATGTTGGAAAACAAAACAAAACAGAACATAGAGGTGAGCAAAAGGAAGTTAAAGTGATCCACCCTTATTACACCCAAGGGAAGCATTATATTTTGGCGTCCACCCTTCCAGATATACAGGTAACAGTTTTCGTGTTTTTTGAAACCAGGAGCTTCTCAGGATGGGCACGTTCCTTGTGACGGCGTTTCCTTCTTTCTCCTGAAAAGCTGTTACTGAACTGCATGTGTCTTATGCCTACGATGTCCCAGGAGGAGAAAATGCTGGATGTCAGAGGGGGCCGGTGGAGCCCTTTTCTGAACATGGTCCCCACTCCTGGAGGCCATGTGTGTGACCCTAGCCCTGGTCATAGTTGACTGGACATTTGGCACAGGCAGGACTTTCCAAATGCTCTCTCTCAGGATTTGGGGTTAATGGGCTGAGATGCTACTTGCTTCCTGGCCTGGTTGTTTGAGCTGGGGGCCCTTGAGGTCATCCCTTCCTATCACATGACCAGTGAGAGATGATACCAGCAGAGATTCAGAGAGATGCAGAGAGGAGGTGTGTGTGTGTGTAACAGACGTGATACTCAGGATCTGACAGTTTACCCGTTTCTCTTTTGAGGCCGGACACTTTTTCAGCCTTCAGTTTTTATGTGGCACTCACTCCAGTGTCCTGCAAAAGCCTCCTCCCTCTGTCTGAATAGATTCTATGAATTGAAAACCTAAGAATCTCTCACTCCGTTCTGCACCTACTGTAGATAGTGTAACTTGCAAGATTCTTTCCAATAGGCTTCAAATTCCAGCCCTGCGTTCTGCACATTTGACTCCAACCATGAGGACACACATCCCCCGGGGGAAGGGGGTTGTGAGTAGTTGAATTTCGGCTCTGCCACTTACTACGTGACCCTTGGTTTTCTCATCTGTCAAACAGGGACCGGAATATCCGTGCTGTCTTCCTCAGGGCCTGAGAGGAGATTCTGGGTGGATTTCAGCGGAAGGGGCTGTTGAACCACTGTTTGAGCTCTTCTTGCTTTAAGACAGCTTTAAGCATTACCTCCTGAGACCTGTGCTGGTGGCTGGCAGGAGCCTTGGATGTATTTTGAGACTCTGCGTTCCAAATCATTCCAGGGCGAGAAGGGCTGACATCTCTACACTAGCCCACAAAGTATATAACGTGCTCAGGATGCCAGGGAAAATGAAAGCTGACAGCAGAAGTTCAAAACCTTGTCCCTTGAAACCACCTTTCCTTTACGGCCCTTTTAATTTGATTTCCAATAAAATGCTGGCTCTGGATGGTTCTCAAATGCCAGTGCCCTGACCCGGTGTGGGGCTGGCTGCCAGAAAGTTTGTTAAAAGGAAAGAGTCCCTAGTCCAGGGTCCCCGTGGCCCCACGAGCTGGGGATAGGAAGCACCAGGCAGCAAGCTTGGGTCCACTTTTTTCAGTGACAAGGGTGGGGACAGCAGAAGGTGGACAGGATGGTGGACTGGGAAAAGAAAGAGGTGGGGGAATGGGGAATGTGAAAATGCAAATGTGGGCAGGAAGGACAGGGGAAACGGAGAGGGTCCACCCTGAACTGGGGATAACAGGTGAGTGCCATGCATTCAGCTTGCATGTGTCCATGTAAGAAACGTCCAAATCTGTAGAGAATTTTTCTACGTTTATTTGAGCCAAAGTGACAATTGCCAGGAAGTAAAAATCTCAATAGATTGAGAAAATGCTCCAGACAAGGGCAGTTTTGCAGCTTAATTTATACATTAGAATCAAAGGAGGAGACGTGAGGAGGGTTACAGGAAATCCCTCGGTGGTAGGTTAAGGGGGCGGGAGAAAGCAAAGCAGGGAAGTCTCAGGAGCTGGATAAAAAAGTAAAATAGAGACACACAGGCTTCCTTTTACATCGGTGGGTGCGATGTTAACTGGTAACTGACATTTATAGCACGTAGAGAGAGTATGTGGGAACGAGATGGCAATGAGGGGTCTGCGGCCTCCTGCTCTGGTGCCGTGGTTGAGCCCTGAGGGTCTGGAAGAAGGAGATGACTCTGACATTTCAAAGGTGTGTTATCTCAGATGCAAAAAGATAATAGACAGGCTCACTTCTGGTAAGCGCTGACCTTTGTCCAGGAAGCTACTGGCCTAGGATGTGACTAGACTACCCGCCATGACCCGCTTCGAGTTGGGGATTTTTATGTTCAGATCATCCTATGTGGTTACTTTCGGTCTCTGAGTTTGTAGGGTCCGCCATGCTGGCCTCCCCTGAGCTTGCCAGGTTTAATGTATGTCCCCTATCCCTCTTTTATTTATTTATTTTTTGTCTTCAGATGTTCGGAACCACATGGCTCACTCTTGGAATGAAAAGGCAGGGATAGGAACCAGTCATTAAAATAGTGACGCCCAGATGGAAGTGAACTGAGAACACAACGTGGGGCCTGCTGCAGGTGACTGCAAGCATCGGCTCTAGAAAGACCCCAGCCCATTCGTTCCCACCCAGCCTCGGGCCTCGGCTTCAGCTGCCCTTCTCCCAGGAGGCCTCTGCTGGCCCGTGGACAGGTGGGTCCCTGTGAAACAGGCTTCTGAGCTTATATAGTCCTCAAAACGTTTGTACAAAGTTTTATCTCCTCATTATTAGTACCTACTTATTATTATTATTTTTTAAAAAGGCCCAAGAATGTAAGCCAGAACGGCAGAGTTTTGTGCTTTTCTTCCTTGATCTAACCCAGTGTTTCCCACCCTTTCTTTCATTATTTTCTCTCCCTAACGAGCCTTCTTCATATTTTCTCCGAATGCTCCCACGCCTAAGAAATTTTAATACTACAGAGAGCACCGTATGTATATCTGTGCTTTATACATTTTTAACTTCCGAGTATTTTATTTACTTATTTTTCTTTTTTAATTACGGTTGACATTCGATGTTAATTTATATTAGTTTCAGGCGTATGGCATATAGCGTTAGACATTTATATAACTTACAAAATGATCCCCCTGATTAGTCTAGTAGCCACCTGGCACCGCAGTTATTACAATATTATTGACTACATTCTCTATGCTTTACGTCCCTGTGGCTTTACACATTAAAAGAAAAAAAATTTCACCCTCTCAGGGTGATACTGCCACCACGGAGAATTCATGAGTGAACCCCAACACCTGGACAGTACCTGCCACACACCGCAGGCTCTTGGTAAATATTTGTGGAATGAGTCAGGGACGGAAGAGTACCCTTTTGTTTACTCTTCCATCCTTAGGGTTTAGCACAGTAGGTGGCCTAGACTAAGTACTCAATAAATATTTATTAACTAGAAGATTTTAGCATACAGCTGACAAACAATTATAAAAGACCGTTAGCTGTAATGAAGAAGAAAAAAAAAACCACAACAGTGAATGGCATTTTGGAGGACAGAAAACAAAACCCCACAGCCTTAAAAAGGAAGGAGCTGCCAGTTCTGAAGCCTGCTGGAGATGGAGGCTCTTTCATAAGCAGATGGTACATGTCCTGTCTTTTTCGAGGTGGTCACGACTTCTCCATCCCCCTAAGGAGTCGAGGCACACTGGGAAGGAAGGAGGCCCTGAGCTACACTTTGCAAGCATCCTGGAGCAAACCCTTCAGTACCGAGGAGGAGGTCCCAGACACGCAACTTCTAAGTCTGGGCTGTTGGGCTGGGAGAACGGGGAGCTCGCTCTTTGCTCTGAGCTGAAGCTCCGCCATCTGCCTGCATTCTGTTACGCCCAGAGACAGCCTGACATTCCGCAGGCTGCCTGTCACAGAGCAGCACAATGCTGCTGCAATACCCAGGGCCCCCTGCCCCATGATCTCCTCTGTCATCTTACGTCCCCAGGGGGACCTCAGACAGAACCTAGCTGTGTGCCTGCTCCCAGGCTCAACTACATATATGAATAGATAAGTGAATATATGAATAGAGAAGTGACAAGCTGCCCAGCCATTTCCACTTTATGGGGTGGCAAAGGTCTCAGATCTAGGGGGGCACCTTCGATGCTCTCTGTCCTAACAACCTAGTTTGAATAGTAACCACCTTCTAGTATCTTAGGACAAGTGTGAATTGGCTGAGAAGAGGCTTCTGTTTTCCAAAAATGTCCCTGACCCAGGAAAAAATTTTTTTCCCGATGACAATTTTGTTGCCTCGGAATGATTGTGGCCTTTTATCAAACTTGAATCTGTCTCCTCTCTCTCCTTTGACTAAAATGTGTTTTCAAGCTTCCTGAGAGCTCGGTCCTACCTCCTGCACTGCGGGATTGTGGGTTGGGCCAATTCCACTTCCAGGACTGAATTGTGAATGGCACTGTTTCAACACGTTTAAAACTTGATTCTTAAAAAAGAGAATTCTAAAGGATGTGCTTCCTTGAAATCCAAGAGAAATGGCGCCAGGGATGTATCAGATGTGTTACCTGGATGTGCATTACCTCCAGGAGGGCAAGCAGCGCTCACCTGGGTGTCCGCTCCTCATTGCATGCCAGCTCCCCCGCTTAGCTGTGTGGCTCTGGACAAATTACTTAAAGTCTCTGAGCCTCGGACACTCCATGTCTGATAACTGGGGGTCATCATACCACCAACCCCATGGGGTTGTTGTGAAGACTAAATAATGCACGTCGAGTGCTTAGCTCTGTGCCTGACACATACTAAATGCTCGACACGTGACAGATGTGGGATTTCTGTCAGTGGCTTTCCTGCTGACATGCTACTGTTTTCCCATTTCTCCTGGCTCACCTGGAGATTTGACTTCTGCATCTTGTTCTTCACCACCTCTACAAACATTCGTCTCTTTAATACAGAAAGAATATTGACAAAATTTAGCTCATTGCTTCCTTTTGCATCATAGAAAAAAATGGATTTTTTCCCCCTCAACTTTTAGATGCCGCCCATTTGGATGGAACGTTGGGCTTTCCCGGGGAAGGAGGGGGAGTGGGGGTGAGTATGGTGAGGGGGGGGTCTGAAGAAGGGGGCGTGGCTTTCAGGCAATGCCCCCTTGTCCTGCTGAGCCTAAGGGGGTCTCTGTTCCAGATCCCAGAGGAATCTGAGAGGAGGACACTGGTCAACCAAGGGGCCCTGGGGACACACTGCACTCCTCTGGGGGACAAGTCTGCTTTAGCTGGAAGCAGAGCTTCCCAGACCAGTGGAAGAAGCTACAGACATCCAGTGAGTGTCAGTCCACCCTGGCCCTCCCAGGCCCAGGCATGACAGAAGTCAGGAGCGTGAACTTCCCGGGTGGGGACACCAGGGGCCTGTGTGGGAGCCAGCGTCACCACAGATCTGGAGCTCGCCGTTCCCCTGGGGTTTGATTACTGTTGCTGACCCAGGTCCCCTGAAGACCCCACACTTCAGGGACCATTTGCTGAAGAAAGAACATCCCCTAGGTGTGAGGACACAACAGTGAGAGGGAGTGTGCAAGCTGGGGCCTGCCTCACAGACTGATACTCTGTCGGGTGAATGTGCAGGGGTGCTGGGAAGGGAACGCTCTCCGAGAGCCCTGAGCATCCACTGGGGCCACTGACCTGATGCTCGCAGAGGCTGGGGAAGTGAAGGAAGTGGGTGGGGTGAGCCGGGAGGGGACGGCAGCAAACCCACGAGCCCAGGGCCTTCCTAGGGCCTGGAAGATGGTGGCTTGTGGGACCTTGGGCCTACTTTTGCCACATCTTCTGAATTTCCCAGAGAAGCTGGAAAACCAGAGTATTCCATGCTAGTGCTGTATTATGAAATGTTACTTAAGAAAAAAAGAGAAAAACCCCATGAGCCAAATGAAATACATCTGTGGGCTGCCATCTTGCGACTTCTGCTTCAGCGCCTACCCCCTTGGCATCTGCTTGGTGCTCAGGAAATGTTTGTTGGTGGGGTTGCCACGCAGAACACAGGATGCCCAGTTAAATATGAATTTCAGAATGAAACCAAAGAAATTTTTTTTAGTGTAAATAGGTCCCATGAAATATTTGGGATATAGTTATTCTAAATAACTGTTGTTTACCTGAAATTCAGATTTCACTGGGCTTCCTGTTTTGTTCTGTTCAGTTTTACCCCCTTTTAAATCGGGCAATCCGATTGGATGCTCACAAAACTCACGAGGAAGGCAGGCCATCTTTTGGGACAGAAGTTTAGGAGCTTGTAAGTCTCTTCCGTTCTTACAAAAGGATGCTAACTCAGCTCTCGGACACCATCTGTGAAGGCTCGTGCGCCCGTGTTTCACTGACACTTGCTCTCCAGGCATTTGCCATGGAGAAGGCCCTGAGCCCGCAGCCACTCAATATGTATCAGAAACTTAGCTGAGAGGAACTAAGCTCAGCAGACAGCCACCACCATCCAAACTCCCAGGTATTACAAAGCAGTGGTTTTAAACCAACAACCTTTCTTCCCCCTTTTTTTTTTTTTGGTAGCAAAACCCTTCTACCTACGCAAAATCCCTCGAAGAACCTGGCATAGAAAACAGATAATGGGGAGCTTCTCTCGCGAAAGTGAGGTGTGTGTGTGTGTGTGTGTGGGGGGGACTCTAGGGCACCCCAGTTTGAACACAGCTCTAAAATAGCTTCCTGGATTAAATGCAATCAGCAGACAGCTGAGTGCTGAAGGGCAGAGCCTGGCCCCCGCCCACCTGCTTTTCCTGAACTACCCTGAGCTCGCCGGGATGTGTGTGATGACATCGATCTGTCTCAAAGCTGTTCTCAGACACGGCCCAGCCAGCACTGTGTCGCTATTCTTAGGGACGTTGTTCGTTGTATCACACAACGTTCTCTCTAGGGAAAGCCCAAGGCCGTCGTCTTTGCTCTGAGGACACTTCTGAGCCTCACGTCCACCCGTACGGCTCTGGGTTTTCATTTCCCAGACAGCCCGCAGTCAAATGCGGCCCCCTCCGCTGACAGCTGAAGAGGCTGTCTCAGCTGGCCCTCTGTCATCCTCACACTTGGCTCCAGTTTGTACCCACTGCTCCCCCTTTCATCCACTTATTTCATTTTTAGGTTAGGGGTTCCTGGGGTTCTCCACTCCTTCCTTCACCTTCTTTTCTTACACCCTTGTCTCAAAGTCCCCTAATCATTTAGAGCCTAGGATGGTTGCCCCATTAGCCAGAACTATACTTGCACTTCCTCTGTGCTCTCTCACCTTGAGATACTGGGTTAGACGCTTCCTTGTCTCTTAGGTCGTTTGATCAGATTGCGGGGAGCAGGTGGGGGCGGGGGCTGGGCTCGGGGGAGGGGTGCGAAGGGCGGTAGTGTGGGCAGCACATGCTGGCATTCGTGCTCCATTAGCTCTTACCCTCTGAAAACACTACATGGAGTTTGTGTCTGGCTGCAAGATGAGGAAACCTCTCCGTACCTGCCTCTCTTTCTCTTTGAAGGCACAGTTGCAAGGTGCTGATTCTTTTGCATTTCTCTGTTCCTGATCCTCTAAACGTTCCTGAATGAAAATATCAGGTGAGCGAGAGAGCGTCTAGTGTGCCCATACCTGTCCCATCCTGGGACGCACCTGTGAGGCTTCTAGGAGATGCTGGGATTCAGGAGTCGATAGGCAAAACATTGTGGGGGTGGGGAGCAGGTGAGGGCATTTTTCCTCAGCCTTCTTCTATCCACATCCTACGCCACCCTAACTAACCACATTTCACTTCTCCATCCTTGTGAGGGCCGAGGGTACCATCTCCATCCCATTCTCGTCCTACATGACATCTACCGATTTCTACTCCTTGGTCAAAAAACACGCAAGTGGCAATGAGGGAACCAGGGTCTTGAGAATATCTGGGCCCAAAGAAATCTTGGAAAACAGTGAGTTGAACAGAATAGCGATGAGAACGATGATGGTATAAGAGCATCTATCAGTGGTTCTCTGTGCTAAGGGTTTTGTACACATGCTCTCATTGCATCAAATGCTGTGAGAGAGGTGGCGTTTTTGTTCTCACCTTAAAGGTGAGGGATCTGAGGTTCAATAAGCAGATGGAAGGTTAGGGGCTCTCACCCTGCTGAGACCACTTGGCAAAGCTGTGGCCACGCCCCTTGGCTAGGATTTGATTGGCAGGAGAGCAGAGCTGCTTCCCCAGCTGGAAGCAACCAGTGCACTTCGGCCTTTCTCACACTTGGAGCCCAAGAAAAGGGCTTGCATGCTTCTCAAATGGAAACTTCTGTGCATTGAAGATTTCCTATTGAAATTCCGGCCTTAACTCATTCACAAAAAGTATCTGGGCCTTTTCCTGGCTGTAGCCCTAGCTGTATTCACCAAATAGAAAAAGAGGTTCACAAAAGGGCTGTCGGCTTTGGGAGGACCGACCGGGAGAGCAGAAAGTGGCTCGGGGTGTGCTGAGCATGTCAGCTGGCAGGAAGCTCTCCGGAAGAAATACTTGCCCCCTGCCATGCGCAAGTTGCCTTTTCTCTCCCCCATAGTAACAGAGCTTGCTGGGTGCCAGGTGCAGCATGATGTCACTGAACCCTCCTGCTGCTGCAACCACGAAGTGGATCCCATTGTCACCATGTGGGCTGTTTTTGTTGAGGACCCTAAGATGCAGAGGCCAAGCCACTTCCTCAAGGTCACTGAGGGGCAGAGGTGGGGCTTGAATCCTTCTCTAGTGATGTGGGGAGTGGACTAGACGGAGCGCGGCCTGGGCTCCTGTGGTGGTTGCCCTGTCACCTGGACAGAGCTGCGGACCCAGGGCATCCCAGGGGCGTCTGGAGGCTGACGACAAGGTTCTCTGTGAGTGCCGGCCCTGGGGTTTCCCCAGCATTTTACGTCAAGCCTCATTTTCATAGCCAAGGGTATTAGTGTGGGAGTATGACCTTCGATTCTGGAAAGTTCTGCTTGGTGAAGAGATGTTCTAACGTTAAGGCTACAGACGACATTTTTTTTTGGAGGGTGGTGGCAGTTCTGAAGCTCGAGGTGAGTAATTGCATGTCCCAGGGCTTTGACCATGCCACCTCTATGGACAGGTGACATTTCCTACAGGAGACCGAAAAAAATTAAGGCTCCTCGCGAAACTATTAGGTGCAAAATTGAAAGCGGAAAAGGGAATTTTATTTTTCTTTAGCTACCGTTTCAAAAAGGAATATATACTCCTTGGAAGGAACTGATGCCAAGACAGACGCATACGGGTGAGTGGAGGGTGAGGGGGTGCCCCCGGCAGGGAGGTGGCGAGGGACAAGCGTGGAGAAGCGAAGCAGGGCTGGGGGGTGGGGACAGCAGGTCTGGGTGGGACTGCTGTTTCTGCCACTGAGTGGCAGCTTCAGTTGTCGCCTCCCTCAAACAGGCTGACTCTTGCCAGCGTTCCTTGCAGAAATGTTGGGGGAGGGGAAGCGCGTGGAGCGGGCACATTATTTAGCCCCCGGAAGGGCTCAGTAAATAATGCCATCGGCGCTGCCGCGACTGTGGCTACAGTTCTTATAAATCTCAACTGTGAACCTCGTGAATTTGAAAGTTCCCGGATCTAGCTCTCCTGGAGATCCTGACACAGTTTCTACCAGGTCATTTCCTATGCTTCTCCACTGAAGGGTGTCTAGTGCCCGGCAGGCTGGCACGGCTCCGCATTGCGTATGAATGAGGCAGCCCATGAATAATGCATTGAGGCCTATTTATGCAAACCCTCAGGTTTCCTTATATTTTCAGCCAGCACATGACAATGGCCTTTTTGGGGCTCTTTGCTGTGGTCTGGTCTCTCTGCGTTGGGGCCTAGTTTGCCAAGCCTTGGGGTGGTAATGTGTGTGTGTGGGGGGGTTGCCTCAGAAGGGGCGAGCTCTCCAGAGGGCACATCAAAGGAAAAGTCGGGGCTCTGTCACTGGCCCAGCTGTCCCTGCAGTTGCCTGGCGTGAGAGGAAGCTGTCCTCTGCCTGAGGCAGCCCCGTGACACATGCAGACAGAGGTCTGTGATGTTTAATTCAGAGCAGCGCATGGAAGCGCCACATCCGCTGCCTTCTCAGAGCAGGGTCATTTCGGGGGGCTACTGGCCAGGGAGTCTGCTGTCTGGAAGGTGTGCAGGTCGGAGGGCAGCCTCCCGCAGGGAACTTATCCGAAGTAAGCTCGTTACCTGTCTGTTCTGCACTAAAAGATAGGCACATTCTTCAAGGACATTCATCCATCCATCCATCCATCCATCCATCCATCCATCCATCCATCCGTTCATCCCGTTCACCTGTCTGTCCGTCCACCAAATATTTCTTGGGAGCTCGCAACAGTGAAAGCAAACCTTTAGGCTCAGAGATCATATCCATCTATACACGCCCCCAGGACCTGGCAGAACAATAACAATGTGTATAACAGCCACCATCTAAAGAAGTACAGGTGAATTTCATAGAGAGAGGTTAAGACACCTGCCTGAGATTGCACGGCCAGTGGTAAAGCTGAGGTCTAAACCTAGGTCCCTCTGATGCTAAAGCTATCCTGCCGTCCTTCCTTTGCATCAGTTAACGCGCGGCCCGCATCCCCCCCCCCCCCCGGGAGTTTCTGCTCCGGGCGGGCACCTCTCACCTTCTGCTGCCTGATGACCCTGTTCATCCTCTTCTCCTGGTGCAGCTGATGCTCCATGCGCTCCAGGGCCTCCTTCAGCAGCGCCTTCTCTTCCGCCTCCTTGTAGATGTTGTCCTCCAGCTTTGCCACCTGTGACTGGTACATCTGAACGGACACTTTGCTCTGCCTGAGCGTTGGGGAGAGACAAAGTCTCTTTTCCCCTCATCTTTCTCATTCACCATCAATGTCCCCGACCTGGTGGATCCTCACGATACTCCCACACACAGCTAACTTAGTGGTTTCGTTACACACAGGCGAGAATGGCAAAGACTTGGGGCGTGGAGGGCAGGATAAATAGTGAACCGGCTGAGTAAGTGTAGCACGAGGGGGCGGGGGCTATGTGACCAGCTCCTCCCAGGTTCCCAGAAAGGGGTGGGGTGACCTGCAACCCCTGAAAATACGGCGGGGACGATGAAAAGGTCACAAATGGCGAAACGGCAGACACATTCATGGCAGGTGCAGCTTATTTACTGAGACCGAGGGGAGAACGGCGAACACCAAGCACTTCGACGGCTGCTGTCTCGCTGAGACACTCGTCCCTGTCAGGCCCTGGTCATCGTCCTGCCCCCAAACCCCCCCAATATCTTAGTTATTCCACGCCCAGGCCTCTGTCCTCCTGTCTGGTCCTAGGTGTCTGCTGCTGCCCTGAGGTTTAGACGGGAGGATGGTTATCTGGGTCTTTCCGCAGGGACACGGATGGTACCTGAGCTGTTCGATGTCCTTTTCATAGCCTCTCAAAAGCTCCTCTTTCCTCTCCAGCCGGTTCTTGAGCTGAGTGATCTTATCGAACACCAGGTCGAGGTCTCTTTGCCGAAGCTTGTTGACTCTCTCCCTCTCTTTGGGGGAGAGGTATTTCATGGACACGTGACCTGCCATATCTTTGATGTTCATCAGGCTCCCGAGTGTTTTGCTCATATCCATGTACTACGAGGCAAGCGTTTCGTGGATAAGGGGCCTGGCCCGAGGCCGCTGGTGGCCGCTTTGTGGCGGCCAACATCTAATTCCATTTCATTCTGGTTTTTTTTTTTTTTTTTTTTTTTTGCAAATCGCAGAGAATGAACGAACACACGCTCTGGAAATGAGTGCAGCTAGGGCTTTTAGTAGGACTCTCATTTTCCCCGCATCTGTTTACGCGGAGCCTTTTTGAGAACCCGGGGCAAAGTGACAACAGATATAAAACATTCATTCCAGCGCCCCGGTTTTTCAAGGAAGCTGGCTCTGGCACGTCTGACACGTGCTGGGATAGTACACGGGTCTTGCAGAGCCATTGTAACAGCTGAATATTCACACAGGGTTGATGTTTAGTTACACTATCCCGTGGTTAATGTGACTGCAGGGGACCCAGGAGTAGACAGGAGGGGCACAGAGGCCGTCTGCACATACCAGCTTCTCGCTGAGCTCCAAAGCCTCGGCCACATCCATTTTCCCCGACTTCTCCGTGGCCTGGATGAACCCTGAGTTGGCAGGGCCGTTTTGAGGCTGAAATAAAAAAAAGAAAGAAAAAACTCCCTCTTGGCATCCCAGGGTACATTTCTGCGTCCAGAAATTAAAGCGCTGCGTGATTACCGAAGAATAACTTGGGAGGGCCGGTGTTCACTTCGGTCTCTGGCTGTGCAGTCTGACATCTCTGTCGACTGTGTCCTCGTCACCGTGGCCCCACCCTTCAGACTGTGACTCTCTTTGAAATGACACGTCTTGTTCTTTGGTCACCGTCTGTCCTCCCTTTAGACCAGCAGTTCTCAGCCAGGGGTGATTTTGTCTACCCTCGCTGCTCCCCCACCCCCAGACACTTAGTCCTGCCTGGGCACTTTTTTGGTTGTTAAAACTGGGGGTGGAGGCGGTTAGGGCGTGCTATAAGCATCCAGTGGGTAGAGGGCAGGGATGCTGCTGCACGTCCCACAGTACTCAGGATAGCCCCACGACAAAGAGCTGCTTGGCTCAAAATATCAGCAGCATTGGGATTGAGAAACCCTGGTCTAGATGACAAGCTTCAGAGAAACAGGGACCAGTGCTTTTGCTCACCATCCCGTTCCTTCGGCCTATCATGGCACCTGGTACAGAAGGCACAGAGTGGGCATGTTTGTTGAACAAATGAACAAAGGTTAAATAGGAAATAACTTCCCTCTTTTTAATGAGAGAAATCTGATAACCTCATGACATTTGGCTAAACCTCCTAGTGCTGAAACCTGGTGGGTGTGTGTCACTTCAGACCCTTTCCAGAGACAATGCAGGATGGTGTTTGCAGCTGTGCACTCACTAAGACCCTAACCAGCCAGCTGGCTGCAGAAAGTCCCTACTGACTGCATGGCAAAGCCACCGGACTGATCGGGGAGTCTGAAGGGCCACCTTCAGCTTAACCATCAAATCACCTCTGAACATTCTGGCAAATAAAACTATGCTCTCTAAGAAAGGAAGGCTTTCTTGAATAATACTATTTAAATAATATTTAATAACAGCTATCACTTAAGTGTTCACTATGAGTTAGGCACTGGGATAAGCATTTTCCATAATTATCCATCTCCCTTAATTTTTTTCATCATCATTTTATAGCTGGGACATGGAGTTCCAGAAAGGTTAACAGCCTCGCCCAAGGTCACACTGGGATTCCAACATGGGTCTCTCTGACACTAGAGCTGGTGTTCTCTTACACATGGCTCCCTTCTGCTGTCATTTCTGTGTGCATGTTTTACAGTTTATAGCAAACAAGCAAACTTCAGGCAAACTCATGGCACAATATTATAAATTAGCCTGTTGCATATTTTCTGCAGAATATAACACATAATATGAAAAAGAGGGCCGGCCAGAGGTTGACCTGGCCCAGTGTCCACGCAAAAATATATATTACGCTGTGTACAAGTGGAAGGCGCCTTTCTATTCGAACACTGGACCAGTGATAACGCAAGGCTCCGGCCAGTCGGTGCAGATGCCGGCCCATCAGGCAGGACCTGGCCTTGAACTGCTAACGTGCAAGGTTGTGTCAGGGTACACAGCTAGTGCCTACCCTCAGTGCCCGCCCTCCCACGTGTCAGTCACTGCAGAGACAAACTTGTTTGGGTTACCACTGTGATCTCTATTCTTGAGAGAGTTGGCAAACCGGATTTTGAGTCCAATATTTTCTGGACATTTTTTTCTATTCTGAGAGTCTTGAAGTCTAGAAATGATTCATTCAGGTGGTCCTTATGATCTAAAAAAAAAAAAAAAAATGATTTAGACTCAAAAGCAAGGCCCAGGAAGAAATTATTGCATGTAATAACCACCACTGCTAGTTACTGGGCTTGTCCAAGGTCACACAGCTAATGAGAGGCTGCAGCCTCACGTGAATGAGGGTGGAACTTGAACCCAGTTTGCATCCGGGTCCTAGCCCAGGGCTCCACCCACCAGCAGGCTCAGTGTCTTGAGAGCGCTCTCCCCTTTAAATAGAGTATTCTAGGAGGTTCCTCAAGGTTAATCCTTGCGTGGTGTTAGTCCGTGACAAAGATTCCACAGGGCCACAGAACAACAAGAAAAAGGATAATGTAGTGGGTTCTTCATGAAATCCTGTGTATTTAACATCAAGGCCTGCCCTCGACGCTGAGATCACGTCTGCCCACCTTTTATTTTTTTTGTATTACAACAGCCTTTTGGTTATGAAATTACAGGGCTAGAAGGTGGTGGTCCCGGCCCATCGCGCGGGGCCCACAGTGAACCCTGGCCCCCCGGGGCCCGCGGCGCTGGGCGCGGAGAGGCAGCCCGGGCAGGAGGACGCTTACCTGAGGAGCAGGCCTTCTCGAGTTCTCTGATGCGAGTGCGCAGCTCGGATAAGGCCCTTTTCTGGCGCTGAATGACTTCTTCGTGCCGGGACCCTTTGCACTTGGCCCCCAGGTCGCTGAAGGACTGCTCCTGCGGCCAGAGGGGTGCAGACAGCGGCTTTACTAGGGCGGGAACACTCCCTCTCTCGCGCGTTAGAAGAGCCGTGAACCGTTCACGTCGTGTTTGGCGGAAACCTCGTCACTCCGTACTTTGGAGAAGGCCGTGACGGGGCTTCGGCGGGTAAAGAATTTTACAATTTCGCTT
The DNA here is from genome assembly GCA_004027375.1 of Macroglossus sobrinus. Classification (NCBI taxonomy): domain Eukaryota; kingdom Metazoa; phylum Chordata; class Mammalia; order Chiroptera; family Pteropodidae; genus Macroglossus; species Macroglossus sobrinus. The sequence goes on from PVKZ01002089.1 coordinate 51,209, forward strand.
CCAGTGGAGAGCCGTATCTAGGAAGGTTTCCAACTTTCCCAGCTACTTCGCATCACTCTGAATGAAAGACCCCCCCTCTACGGCCCCTCCCCACGTTTCATTTATTTTCTTCGAATGCTCTGAGCTTGGGTTTCTATTTGTCGTCATGCTGGTCTCGCCCCTGAACGGCACATCGAATTCTGCCCCGAAAGGAAAGGGCATTTTTCGATGGGGGACACATGATACTTGCTTGTTAACTAGTAATAAGGATGGCTGTCTAGTATTTGCTAGGGGGAATTTGAATGATGGGTTCTTGACTGGTCTGGAGAATGGACAACCTTCCTCTGAGACGTCCAGAGCTTCTAGAACAGCAGCACTGGGCCACGGAACGTTCTGCCAGGCTGGGAATGTTCCATGGCCCAGCGCTGTTCTAGAACATTCTGCCAGCTTCTAGAATGGCAGTGGGCCACGGAACGTTCCTCCAGGGCGGGAACGTTCTCTCTCCACACCATCCCGTCGCAGACTCCGGGTCGCACGTTTCTCTGGGGTCAGCAGGTAACTCACGCACCCATCCATTCACTTCCCACGGATTTATCGAGCACCTCTATGTTGCCAAGCCTTACGCTAGGTCCCGGGCACTCAGCAGTGAATGCAACGGGCAGTGTTCCTGCTGTCGTCAGTTCTGCATCCTTGTGTGGGGACGCTGACGACAAGTAAGGTTAAGTGTGGAAAGTAGCTGGTGGACAGTGGTGTTGAAGAGAAAACCTGGAAACGGGATGGGGTGCTGAGGATGGTTTTCTGTAGACCCGCTCGCGAAGGTCCCAGGCAAAATGGTCAAAAAAAAAAAAAAAAAAAAAAAAAAGGAAGGAACTGACGATTTGGTTCTTTTATAACGATGTTTAAAATAGCAATTTCGGTTCACGTTATATATTCAGAAAACGTGCGTCTCTGTGTAGAGAGGCAGACACTGTTTTAGGCACGGGGAAGAGATTGGGAAACTGGGCCCCGCTGCCTTGGGGCTCGTTTCTACGGGGCAGACACAATGAATAAGCAGGCAGGAATGTAAATGATCCCGGAAAGTGGTAAATGAACAAAGCAGAGGGAGGGAAAGAGACATTCGTTTGTTCTTTCTTTGAGTCATCAAATTCTTATTAACGGCGCCCGTAGGGCATGTCCTGGGCCCTCAGTGGCCACGCGGGCCATGGAGGCACAAGGCCCGTGGCTGAGGGCCTCCTGGGGCTGGTCCACCCACCACATGTCCCCACCACCTGTTCCTTCCTCCAGACTCTGCTCCAAGTCCCTTCCTGGAGAGGCCCCCCTGGCCACCTGATTGGAAAGAGAGCCCCCTCACTGCCCACCCCATGATTCTCTCTGCCCTCAATCCTGCCGTGTATTTTCTCAGCACGCTATTCCTACGGGCATTTTGTTCGATGCTGACTCGTTTATTGCCGGTCTCTCCATGTCCAGAATGTGGGCTCTGTGGGCGAAATCTTTGTCTCCACTGAAGACTGTGCTGAGCATAGGAGATGCTCAATAAACACGGAGCTGAGGGAGCAGAGGTCAGAAACAGGAGCTGGAAGGAGCTTGCCCCAGTTTCCTGGGTGGCAACAGGGTTCAGCTGCCGAGAGGCACGGTCATGCCACCCCGGCTGCACTTAGTAGGACCTCACTCGGCTCCGTTCTCGGCTCTGGCTTGCTTACGGGTGGTATGGCCAGTCCACTTCCTGGTCGGTTCTGCACTGGCCTTGCTCTCTTTTGGGGTGTGTGTGCACCCTGGGAGTAGACCCCTGAAGTATCGTGTGTGTGCATGTGCAGGGGCGTGCACACACGTTGGCCGGTCCACTTCCTGGTCGGTTCTGCACTGGCCTTGCTCTCTTTTGGGGTGTGTGTGCACCCTGGGAGTAGACCCCTGAAGTATCGTGTGTGTGCATGTGCAGGGGCGTGCACACACGTGCCTGGAGACGTGTGGAGGGGAGGAGCTGCTGACTGCACAGCAGCCGGGCTGGTGACAGACTTTGCTCCCCATGAGAAGCACGCCCGGGCCTGGCACAGTCCTTCCTCCTGGCCCTTCTGGGAATTTGTTTATTTAGAGGAGATGAAGATTCTTTCTCATACGACTCTGAAGCCCTCTGACCCTCTCTGGCTTAGAAAGCAGGAAGTGGGCTGAGTGCGGAAACCGTCCTGAGAAGGAACAGACATTTTTTTTCCCTTTTATCTTGCAGCTCCACTGCCCCCTCCTCCCCAGCCTCGGAATGGAAACTGATCACCGTGGTGACCAGTCAGCCATCCATTCCAACAGACACGTGCACAGTCGAGGGGGTCTGGTGTGGGCAGGGACCCTGGGCGTCCTCCCCTGCGCCCAGCACGTAGCCTGGCATATAGCAAGCACTCAATACTTGTTGAATGCATGGATGACGGTGGGCCAGGACTCTAACAGTGGAGGGACCTGTGCCCTGTCCCACTCAGCCTTGTGGAGCTCCTGTTCTAGGCCACCCTGAGCAGCACGGGGACACTCGTGTTGAAGTGCTCGGAGCAGCTGCTGGGCCGCTGAGTGCTGCTGTCTGGGCCACGTGCGGCCCTGGCTCACTGCCGCTGGGCAGGACAAAGGCGTCTTTGTGGAAGCAAGAAGGTGACTGACACGCCTGGCCCTGAGTCCAAGCAAAAATCCAAAGGCCACGGCCGCAAGGCCCCGCCGTCCAGTTTCATAAAGCGGAGGGGGAAGCCACACGCCGGACTCCAGGAGACCCGGGGCCTCGAGGCAGCACCGGACCCACAGTCAGGGGAGTGTCACAGCCCCAGACGGGGCGGGGGGCAGCACATGAGTGCCACCTTCGAGGGGCCACACGATTAGGGCTGTTCTCACTCAAAGACACACTCCCTGTCTGCTGTGCGGCTGGGACTTCCACGCACACTGCGGCTTCTGGGCAGGCACCCGAGAGAAGTCGCCACAAGACCTCCATGGAGCGGTGATGGACGGCTCCTGGGGAAGGCCTCCTGGCCCTAACTGGCACAATTTAGCCTGTCCTTGGGACCCAGTGATTCCACAGCTAGGGGTTTGTTCCACACACATATGAGGGTATTAACTACAGAAATTTGCGGAAGCAGAAGCCTCCTAAAAGGCCACCAACAAGGGACTGCTTGGTCAAAAGGAACACAGGGGAATTCTAGGCAGCTGTGTGAAAGAATGAGGTCAAGCTCTATACACTTACTTGAAAAGATTTTTTGGGAAAAAACAATTTGCAGAATATGTATGGCTTATACCATTATTTTGCAAAATAAAAAAAAACCTGTTTTACAAATATAGGATATATAGGTTTGTATGTGTTTGCATTTATAAATAAAATTTCCAACAATCCCATGAGGTGGCTGGTGCCTGTCATTACTTCTGCTTTCCAGATGAGGGGAGGAACTGGCTCAGAGTAACCTGCTGAGGCCACAGTGTCCGAGGGGAGGAGGCGGGATTAGAACGTGGGCAGACCCAGGTCCAAGCCTGGTCTTCAACCACCGCACATCGCGACTGTCTAAGCACGTGGCAGGCTCTGCGAGGAAGAGGTCCGAAGGCGCATGTGCCAGTCCACAGCGCTAACCTCTGGTGACCGTGGTCAGAGAGACAGGTTTTCTGCCCTTCTACTGGTACATTTCCCATAAGCAAGGACAATTTTCGGAACTTGGAGTATTTTCCAAAGCAACAAAGGCCCCACTGGGCTCTTCCCTAGGCCTGGGCGGGCACTCACCTCTTGGCTGCTCAAGGAGATATCGGTGTGGAGGGGGTCTATCTGCACCGAGATGTCACACATCTGGGTAGGATTCCTGGGCTTCTGCTCCTTCTCCTTGTGCAGCTGGGGTTTGGGTTTCTCTTGGGAGGCCCTAGGGTAGAGCAGAGGAGTCACCGGTGTCAGCGTCCGGGAGCCATGAATCACCTTTGTATCCCCCGGTAGAATAGGACGAGAAACTCCATTTTTACAGGTAATTGAAGTCCTCGAGTCCTCAAGTCTCCTGCCCACAGATGTCTAAAGAATTTAGCTTCGGGGGACGTGCAGGAGAGGGGGTAGGGCAGGAAACGCCCGCCTGCCCTTGCTTCCTGCACTGGGTCTGTGGGACACTTATAGGGGCATTTACCATGTATCTGCTTTTCCTAATACCCCTACGTGTTAGTCCTTCTATTGCTCACGACAACCCCATGAGTTGGCCCATTTTGCAGACAAGGACAGGGACGCACAACAGTTGACCTCTGGCCATGAAGCTTGTAAGTGGCAGTATGTGGCTTTGAACCTAGGCAGCCCGGGTCTGGATTTAGTTCTTTTAACCACGATGTGAGTCTATCTTGCCATGAGCCATGAGGCACACGAAGCTACAGGGTATTCATACATATGATGTCAGTTTTACTCAAACTTTCTTGGTGAAAACATTACTCTTATGTCAAAATATGGATAAGCTATGGATGAAAACGCAAACTCACATCTATTTTTTTTAGATGAATCCATGGGACGAGGATATTTTATATTTATTTTAAGCTGACCTCTGACACCCCCCAGTTCATATATTTGCTTAATAAATATTCATTAAGTTCTCTGTGTGCCAGGCACTGTGTGAATCCTGGGAACCGATACCAGGCAAGTCAATAGACTCTGTCCTTGTGGGGAGGGCAGACGATTAAACAGGCATAGACGCAGCCTGACTGTATGAAAAGCGGTAGGTTAGGCAAAGCGCTAAGGGGCCCCGGGCAGAGCAGGAGCCCCTGTCTCTGTTTGGTGAGTGTGAATGCCAGAGGGCTTCCTGGAGGAAGTGGCATTGAAACTAAGACCTGTCATCTGGAATATTGCCCAGGAACGTTTGAGAAGCACGGAACTAAGCAAAGCTCTGTTTTAACTGATGAGGATATAAAACAATGAAACACATGTCATTCATTCATCCATTCATTCACTCACTCATTTATCCATTCAGCTTTTCAGTCAGGGTTCACTGAGCTCCCCCCTCTCTGTGCAAGGTTCCCTGGGCACTTGGGTGTGCCCTGCCTCCCCACGCCACGCGGACACTCCACGCACCTGAGCGCCTCCTTGAAGACCTCGAGCTCCCGGTCCTTCTTTTCCATCAGGCTGCTCATGTGCGCCATCTTTTCCTTGAGTGCGCTCAGCTCGTTGTTCTGTTGCAGGACCAGGGCCACGTTCCTCTCCAGTTCTACCTTCTGCTTCTCGTTGAGCTCCCCTGAGAGCGACGTGAAAGCTGGTGAGGGAGTGTCCCGCCCTGCGTCTCTGCTCGGGCCACGGCGGGTCTGCCAGGCCCCTGAGAGTCACGAGGCAGGTGTACCCTCCAGGGATCCTCAGGGGGCTGCAGTCCCAGCCAGGAGAGCCACGAGGCAGGTGTACCCTCCAGGGATCCTCAGGGGGCTGCAGTCCCAGCCAGGAGCATCGCCTTTTAGCGCGTGCCAGCTCTGTGAGGCGCCACGTGCTCATGCTTTACCCCAGTGTTACAGTGGCAGATGCTCTATTCACGTGTCTTCCAGGTGCAACGGCCTCCAACCCATGACAGGTGGGGACGAGTACACAGCCCAGCTCCCCTCAGGGTGGGGGTAACCGGAGGTCTCAACTCCGAGTTATTTTTCCCCTATTCTAGGTGGCCCCAACGTCCACATCAACCCAAGGAAGCAGGTGTGTTAAGGTGGTTCCTCATCGGAGGAGGGACACCTGGAGGGGATACCTGGCCCTACGCCCTGAAGCTGGTGACTGCTAGAGCCTGTGCGGGCTGGCCTGCCCCAGGAGGCAGCTTTTGCCCCTAGAGACAAATCCTCAGTGGTAAAAGGGGACAATCCCAGAAAAAGAGAGTCGCATTTCAGAGCAGAGGTCCAGAGCCCTCTGAGAATGTCCCCAGGGAACATAAGGAACCAGCATGTAGCCAGGATTCAGCTCGTGCTGACCTCGAGTTACAAGCTTCGAAACAGCCCTGGAAAGCACGTCGAGCGGTGTTTTTAATGCCAAGTGTTCCCACTCCCGAGCCCCGTTTCTTTCCTTTCTGGAAGCAGGTTGGGAAGAGACACAGGTCATAGTGGTAACAAACCTCTCAAATCCGACATTCGGCCATGAGCTTCCGTCAGGTTTTTCCTTAAGTTCATGATGACCTCCTGCTGAGACAGGATTTCCTTTTGCGCACTCAATAAATCCTCTCTGAAATTCACATAGACACACACACAAAAAAACAGGCAAAGTCAGGCCAACTCAGTCTCCAGGGTGTCCTGAGCACCGGGAAGGGGCCCAGTGCACATACAGAGTGATACTCCATCAGTCACGGCCCATGCCGTCCCAGCCCCAGCACGGGGGATAAGCACGTGCTTCAAAAGTCTCAACACAGACATTCATTTTGAGGCACCGTCACTAAAAAGAAATATATCGAGATAGAACAAAAAAGATCCCGGCTGGGTTCTGTCTGAGGCTGAAATATGAGTTGCATGAAGGTGACACCTCTTTCTGCCCAAGCATCTGTCAGCATGAATTGATGTGTTTATAGACTTTTGAACTTGGTGGAAAGAGAAGGGAAGACTTTTCTTGTTGTGTGGGCTCGGGGAGTCTTTGAAGATGAGGAAGGAGAGAGGACAGCATAGCTCCTGTTCACTCACCAGCTCCCTTCAGTTCCTGATGGGGAGAGGTGGGACCGGAAATGAAAGAACAGTGTTCACGTGACCCTCTGCAGCAATGTGGGCTTTGGGGACCAGATAACCGGGGCGGGGTGGGGAGAACACAGGGAGGGTGAGATGATGACAGCTTCTTTGCCCACCATGCCCCAGAGGGCAAGACATCTTTGACACTAGGAGGCCCAGAGTGGTTGACAGGGACAGCTACACCCAGTAAGGGGCCCAGAGTAACGGGTGAGGCACCTCAATGGGGTTTAAGTGGGAAGAACATGGGGTGCATTTCTGAGCAAGTATGGGATACCTCAGCCCTGAGGAAGGCATGTCATGTATGTGTGTGTGTGCATGTGTGTGTGTGTGTGAGCATGAGTGTGTGTGAGGGTGTGTGTGTGTGTGTGTGTGTGTGTGTGTGTGTGTTGGCAGGAGGAAGAGCTGAGGTCTTGCACATTCTGATAGGGGTTAAGGGCCTTTGGGCAGGAATAAATGTCACTTCATTTGAATTCACGGGCTTCTGAAATCCAAGCTCCTCTGATATAGATTCTGGAAGGTAGACTGTATGTATAGTATGAAAGAGAGCAAAATATTGGCAGGTCGCATGTCAAAATAAAAAGATTGGTGATCACTGGATTGAAAGTAAATATATACGTGTACACATATACATATACGAGTGTGTGTCTATCATCTATCAATCATCTATCTATCTATATCTATCTATCTATCTATCATCTATCTAATCTATCATTTATCATCTATCATCTATTTATCTTATCTATCTAGTCTCCTTGGCTATAACTCTTCCAACTTGAGGATGAAACTTTAAGACTCAGGGGTGTATACAGCTAATGAAGAGGAGCAGAGGAGAGTGATGTGGGTGCTGACCCTTCTCCAAGCCACAGCTACTGCTTTCTATAGAGCACATTCTACCACGGGAGTCACCTAGGAATTTTTTCAAGAGGTGGAAGCTGGGTGTCTTCACCGTTTAGGGGCTGAAAAACCCCATGACACTTGACTTCGGTAACTGACATTTGGTGCGAAGACCAGGCCTGCGGTGTGTCTTCTTCAAGGACCGTTCTGAACCCTGTCTCTGGATCGCCTTAGTGCCTTCTTTTTTACATGCTGCCTGGCGGAGGGTGTCCCAGCCGTGGGGTGCTTTCTCTGGGAACTATCAGTTTCTTGAGGCTCAAAGGGATAGACTTTTGGGTTAGGAGGGATCTCCAAAGTCACTCGATCTACTTTGAATCCTCTCTAGCACCACTTTGCCAAGTGGTCTCCACTGTCTGAACCTTCCCTGTCCGCCTGCCTTGAGCAGGCACGTGGGAGAAACAGCTAATCGTGGTATTAGCCAGCATTTGCCAAGCGGCCTCTGTGTGCCCTGCATGTACCTCCTCGTTTCACAAACGAGGACGCTAAGGTCCGGCGAGGTGACGCGACTCGCCCAGGGACGCACAACTGCAGAGTGGTGACTTGGGCCCACCCACATGTTTTCCGTGACGCCGTCCTGACTTGCTAAAAAAAAAAAAATCGAGAAATTCAAAGAACAGTGAGAAGACTCCCTAGTTTAGGATTCTGACAACATGCCCAAAGCAGGGGCTGTGTGTGTTTGTCCTCGCTCACGGGGCTCGTCCACGAGAACAGCCTGGAGCTCACACGCCCTCTGGGTACTCACATCAAGTGGTCACACACTGCGCCTTTGGAGCTGCTTTCCGGAGGTGGAGGCGCTGCGGGCGGGTCTTGTACTTCCTTCTCCTGGGCTGGATCAGGGGGACAAGGGGACAGTATTACGATCCTCACACAGTGGACGCTTTCCTTCCCTGTTGCTGATCACCCTATCGACACACCTCCATCTTTCTCATCTTATCAACTCTCCCTGTACCCTTCAGCCCTCTCCGCCTAAGGGGACCCACCGCATGTTCTGTGTCGTAGGCTGGCGGGACACCCCCACCCCCGCCACGATGAACTCATGAAATCTTTCCAGCTACTCCACAAGGCAGGGACGATCAACTCCATTTACAGATGAGAAAAATGGCTGCAGGAGTGACAGAACCTGCTGGGGACCACTCAGCAAACTGGTGAGGGGTGGAGCCTTAACCACTGGGTCACGCTTCCTGCCCCATTTCTTCTTCTCTGCTCAGACGGGAGTCTTGTCCTGTCCTCACGTCTCACGTATTCTTCATCCCCCGGCCTTCGGGGTTCTAGCCTCACCACTCGATCACACATTCGCTCGTTCATTTAGTCATCTAACGGTTCTCATGGAATATCTGTGTGATGGCGGGCACTGATCTAAGTGCGGGGTGACAAAGATGTGTCACTCTTAAGGTCTCAGCTTAAGCATCCTCCCTCCGGTTTGGTCCTGGGTTGGGAAACCGAGTCCCACTCCATGCCCTTGCCGTGGTGCCCTGTTCCCCTTGGATCACTTGTCAGGGCAGGAATTGAGTTAACTACAGGGGCCCTGCCTGGCTTGCCCATCATTGAATCCTCAGTGCCTATAGAATGAGCTTGAAACGTAACAGATGCCCCATTAAGAGTGGTGCCTGAGCGTACGCGTGCGGTGAGCCCTGACAGCTCGTCAGCTGGCGTGAGACTAGGACGATGGTGCTCAACCTTGTCCAGATATTTCTGGTTGTCACCTGGGATTGAGGCGGGGGTGCTACTGGCTTCCAGTGGGTAGAGGCCAGGGATGTTGCTCAACACCCTGCAGGGCACGGGATGGCCCCGCAATAAAGAATGACCTGGGACCAAATGTCAACTTCGCTGAGGCTGAGAAACCCTGGCCTGAGGCCTCTCTCTCTCCAGAACTCTTATCCAGGTAAACAGAGTTAACGATCTCTGCCTTATAGAGCACCTCTCCAAGTAGCTAGTGTCTTTGCCACAAGATGCACAACTCTGGTCATTTAGGGCAAATAAATGCTCGCTGCTCTGAGTCCTGCTACAGCCTCTTTTGAGTCTGTCTTTTAAGAAGCAAATCCTGGCTGGTTATGAAAGTGCATTAGGCAAAGTCGCAAACGGCGGACGGCAGAAAGACGCCTTTGAAAGGCCCCTGCCCGGAGGTGTCCGTGCAGCAGAGACGATGCTCTGCCCTGTTGCTCTGACCGCCCCAACAGCCCTGGCAGCCTGTGCGACTCGCTGGCTGACCGGCTGGGCACAAAGGGTGTCCAGGCTCATTGCTGTTAATTCTGTTTAACCTGGGCCTTGAGGGGCCCTAACCCTGTGTGTAACAGGAACAAAAAGGAGCTCCAGGGAGTAAGTGAGTGAGCTTTTCAACCAGCAAAACCTTTTCTTTATCCGTCAGCCTGTGGGGACCCACAGGACAATCAGAACCTGCCCCAATACCAAGATCGACCAACCTGGGTCATTGTCCTTCAAAGTTGCAATCTCTCCTTCTATTTTTTTATGGTGTTCGGTCACTTTTTGGAGTCTTTTTTCTAGACTCACGATCGTCTGGGAGTGCTGTTTGATTTGCTCTTTGTATTCCACGATTTCTTCTTCAAATTCGTGTTTCTGTGATTTCTGTTCTTCTTGGAGGGCCTTGATTGCCTGCTGTTGCAGCTGCATCCGCCCCTCCATCATGATCTGCAAAAACGGAAATGGTTCATGCAACCTGGGGACTACACTCACGGGCACTGAGCTTGGTCCTACCTCAGGGCCTTTGCATGGGCTGTTCTCACTGCACGCTCCCCTAGCTCCTTGCATGGCTGACTTCTTGTATTTCAGGTCTCCGTTCCAATGTCACTTCCTCAGAGAGGCCCTCAGAGCAGCCCAAGACACTTCCTATTCCACTTCCTGTTTTGTTTTCACTGAGGCACTGACCACTGTCTGCATTCTCTAGTCTATTTCTCACTCCCACTAGAATGTCAGCTCTGTGAGAGCAGATGCTTTTCTCATTCACTGATATAGCCACAGCATTAGTGCTTAGCTCTCTGCCACAGCATCTCGGCTTAGATGCGCAGTAAATAGCCATTGAACTAATGAATGAACGATTTTCTAAGGAAAAAGTGAATTCATTTGTTTTTCTTAAAAACTAGAAGTTACCAGTGATCCTGAAGTGGTGACTTGGACCCTGTCCCTTGATGGCTGACACTTCCTGCGGCTCTTCTGGACGCTTCCGTCTCAGGGCCTCGTCCTCGCCCCCTCCCGCTTCTCCAACCAGCCTTCTCCTGCTCCCTATTATTCCCAGCCGACCTGCTGGGCCTCCGTCTTCACCTCCCCGCTGATGGGTAAATTCTTTGCCTGAGACGCTCATATACACCCACTGTTTCCACAATCACGTCCACAAGGCTATCTTCCACATTTGGGTGACTTGTCTCGCTTTCTCCCCCAAACCTATTGTACCACCCAAAGTTTGGGATGCTTTTGAACGTCCATACCCCATACCCTTGCCTAAGTCTAAACTCTTCATGTCCTCTGAAAGAGAGTCCCCATCTCACAAGACCTCTGCCCCCACCCCCACCTCTGACCTCTGTATTTCCATCAATAAGCCACCCACATGCCATCATCTCCCGAGGTACCTTGGCTTGAACCTTGCCTGTCTCCTTGGCGCCTACTCTCCTTGGGACTCAGGTCCTGTCAATCAGTTATAAGATCTGCCATTGCTTGTAACTCTCTGTGCAGAGATTCCTTCTTTCCTACTCCTCTGCCTCCCCGAATGTCCTTGTCCTTATGATTTTGGACTATGGCCATGGCCACTACGTGCCACGCCTGGAGCTGGTGTCTCCAACTCCAGCCCCTCTCAAATGCACTTTGTGTACTTCTGCGAGATTAACCCTCATTACCTCCTGTCGGCTGAATGTATGCATGGCAGACGAGTGCAATATGGTAGAGGGCCTTGAACACCAAGCTGAAATTTTAAAGTCTACACAATTGTCACTGATCAGTAAATTCTGAGGCTCCTCTGTCCTTCAGCCTGGTCCTGTGAGGGCCCCTGCATCCCAGCATCTTAGAATGTCCTGGAGAGAGAGCATCTTGGCCTCTGTTCACCTTTCACATGGAACCAGTGCGTTTAAACAGAGGTTGAGTTTGCCGCATCTGAAGCTGGTTGTCAGCACTGGGTGGGGGATGGAGCTACTGGTATCTGATAGGCAGAGATTGGGGATGCTGCTAAACATTCTGCAGGGCACAGGACGGCCCCCACAGGAAAGCGTTATTTGACTCAGAACGCCAGCGGCGCCAAGGCCGAGAACCCCTGGTCTAAACCACACGCTCTCACGGCACTGTGCTCTTGCACTGACAGAAAGATCCTCTCGTCCCTTACCATTTTAGTCTTGGCAGTTTCCAGTTCAGCTAATGTTTCATTTAGTTTCATGGTGACGTTCTCTGCTTTCAGACTCTCAGCCATCTTTATTTTTTCTGTCTCTTCCACCATGGCCAGTGCGTCATTCAGTTTGTTATTTAAAACATCTTCCTTCAGCGCTTTTAAATCTATTTCCTAGGCAAACAATAAACATCAAATTAACCAAAATTCGGGCATAAATATTTACGCTAGCCTCCCCTTCCTGTTTTCAGACAGGTGGTGAACTCTATGCTGTTATGGTTCCATTGATCCTTTTTAAAGCCAAAGTCCCTGCTTTCTCTGGAAGGTTCCAATTATTATAGAACTCTCTTTTATATTCAGCTGACATCTGTCTCCTTGTGATTTCTGGTCTCTGAGCTCGGTTCTGTCAGCTGGAGCTCATTGAGTAAGTTTTATTTCTGTTTCATGAGACAGCCCTTTAAATATTTGAGGAGGGATGTCATGTCTCTCTCTAAATCTATTTTCCAGGATAAATGTGCCAAGCTCCTTCACCCCTTGCCACGGGACCTGCCCGCCTTTAGGACACGCCTCTTCCTTCCCCAGTGGTGGCCTCGGCACTGGGGTGACCTGCCCTTCACCCTGGGGCTCCGCCCCCGCCAGCAAGGCTGGACTCCGGCTGCCATGCCATGTCCTTGCATACCTGTCCCTCCCTTCTGGAACCCATTCTTCCAATCTTTTGACTATCAAAATTCTACCCTCCCTCCCACATGCCTCCTCCTCAGCGGGCTTCGTGATGCAGTGCTGGGGGCCTTACGAGCTTCATTCCTTCATTTGCCTTTATTGTTATTTTTTTTATATCAGTTTTAGGTTCACGACTGAGGGAGAAGCACAGAGATTTCCCACATACCCCTGACCCCGACATGTTTATAGCCTCCCCCATTATCGGCGCCCCCCACCAGATGGTATGCTTGTTACAGTCCAGAGACCTACGCTGACTCGTAATAACCACCCAGAGCCCACACTTTCCACTAGGGTTCACTCCTGGCATTGTACGTTCTATGGGTTTGGACAGGCGTATAATGGCATGTGTCCACTATTAAGGTGTCACACGGAGGATTTTCATGGCTCTAAAAATCCTCAGTGCTCCCCCCATGCATCCCTCTGTCCCACCAAGCCCTGAGCTGCTTACGTCTCCATAGTTCTGCCTTTCCCAGAATGCCACATGGTTGGAATCATGCAGCATGCAGCCTTTTCACACACATTATCTAATCTAACCTAAAACCCATCCTTGAGACGCAGTGTTGGGTGTTCTCTGTCGGTGGCCATGTAAACTGGTGTGATGTATCCGGGTCGGGGTGGGGGTGGGGGTGGGGATACCTGGGAATGTGTATCGTGAGCCTGAAAATGTTTCTACCTTGTGACCCAGTAATTCTACTTTGGAGAATTTATCAAAAGGACACGGCCCCATGTGAACACAAACACTGATGCACAGGGCTGTTCTCTCGAGCACTTTTCACTCTAGTGAAAGCTGAGAAACAGCCCCAGGGGCGGACCATAGGGGAGGAGCAGATGAATCTGGGGTCCGCTTGACACAGTGTAAACCCAGGTCATCTCTCAACGGCAGTTTGTGGACGGATATTCTGTGACGCGGAAATGTTTTTGTTACATATTAAGTAAGAAAGCAGAGAACCAATTAGTGTGCACCATATGAGTGTAAGTCACTTAGTATTAGATCAGTATTTGTTGATGTCTATGCTAATAAATGTAATGAATAATTAAAAATCAATAATCAAGATAAAGACGGTCTGGCAGGAATCACATCAAAAGGCACTGGGGTAACTCTGTTCAGTGGACTCAGAGGCAGTTTCCATTTTCTTCTGAGTGGTTTTCTATATTTTTCAAATTTTCTAGAGCAAATAGGTACTCCTTTTATAATTGGGAAAGGACACCGATTTTTTTTTTCTTTGAAAATAAAATAAAAAAATAAAAAATTTCATTTTCGTCCTGCGATGCCCATAAGCCTCACCTGGGGTCACCTCATTCTCTTTGTTTTACTACTGAACTCCTGATTGTTTTTTGTGGGGGCAGGGACATGGTTCTTCACATCACTGTTACTGTCGAGAAATGTGCTGACATGGCCCTAACGGGAGACTCACTGGGGACTCTGGCAGGCATCCCACGGAGCGGCCTGTCACCTACAGCTCACAGCGAGACACTCCAGGTGGCCTGGAGAACCCACCACAAACCGAGATGGTTTCTCTGATGAGCCGTGAAGCTGTCTAAGGGCTGAACGTGCCACCTGGCACCTGCTCCTGGCCAGGTCCTCAGCAGCTTACTCAAGGACAGGAGAACAAAGTGCACTGTTATAAATTATTCTTCCCCACTTTCTTCTCCTTCTTTTATATAAATCCTATTTTTGCCTGTGTAGGCGAAATCGATCTTTTGAGTGTTCTTCCCTGTATACAGGTCAAACAGCATGCAAATAAGTAACTCTGTCTGAGCAGGTCTGTGACCTGGTACTTCACTGGTGTTTCTTGGTACATGGGGCGTCGTCGGGGTGGAGTCCTTTTCCTCCTTGTCTGGAGTGATGCCACCAGCCTGCCTTCGGGGGCAGTCACAAGACTTGCTCTCTGATGTCATCACTGTTTTAAGGCTTTGTTGGGGACACTGCTGGTTGCATCACAGTGTCCTCTATATGATGATCCTTAGGAGACATTCTCTCTGGGTCGAGTACCAAGAATAGTTCAGTTTCCATGAGCAAATGGTCCATTTTCCTCTATGAATTACACAACCAATTGGGCTTTTCCTTTCACTGTAATTGCTAGAATAAAAACTATGACCCATTCATTGATTTCATGATACTCATTTTTTTTTTTTTTTTGCTTTAGTCTCATTCTTGGTCCATTTTATGCCCTAATTAATCTACTTTAAAAAAACTTAACGTCCCCTTTTCTTGTACCCCTAATCTAAGTTATTTCACGGAAGACCCCATGGTAAATCATTTGGGGGAAACGAGGCTGCTTTTCTCGGGTTCCCTCTCAGCCTGCGGGTCGTGCCTACGTGCAGGGAGCCCCCAGAAGCTGACAGGTCTTGCCTCACCTCCCCCCGACTCTGGTCTGCCTCCCCTGGGCACGCTCCAGTTGGTGGAGGCGCTCTCCCAAGGTGCCCAGGGCTGTATGTACCCGGATGTGGGTTACTGACTCTCGTCTGTCTCATCTCCCCCGAGCAGCGATGGTCCAGGTGCACCAGCGCTACCGGGACTGTTGTCAAAAATGCAGATTCCTGGGCCCACCGTTTAGGCCACGAGTCAGAATCTCCGGGGGTGGGGCTCCAGAAATGAGCACTTAAAATTAAATTCCCTGGTGATTCTGTGCATGCTAATGTTTGGGAAACTATTTGAAGAAAAATGATCCAAGACTGATGGGAATAGACCTTTTTAGTCCCATTCGGTCTTGAAAAATCTTTTGAAATTGTGTTTACCTGTATTTAACTTTAACCCGCTATTATCAGGTTGTGTGTTTACTGATTGCTTTGACTTCTGAGATATCGGCCACTGTGTGTGTGTGTGTGTGTGTGTGTGTCCCTTGTACTGCTGGGACCCAGAAGAGAAGACTTCGTCCTACAGCTTGGACACCAGGCAGGGCTGTACGATAGCTTTTACCCGCACGGCATCTACAATTCCCAGTAATAATCGTAAATGAGGTTGGATTATGAAGGTGCCTGTATCCTGCACCCCCTCTTTTACCCCAGCCAGCTGAGCCCACGTGAAGCTCAAGGATAGCAGAGAGAGGAGGGAGGGGTGATGATGAAGGGCTTGGGAGTCAGACAGTCCTGGGTTCAGATTCTGCACCCCCACTTCCATGCTGTGAGCTAATAATAATAATAATAATAATAATAATAATAATAAAGCCGCCAACACACAGCATTCACGAAGCACCAAGTACTTTGCCACGCGTTTCATGAGCATGTTAACAACCAAGCCTCGCAACTCAATGAGATTGATCTACTGGCATTATTGATGCTTTGTAAGTGGGGAAACCAAGGCACAGAGATGATGAGTAAGCTGCCTAATGTCCCGTAGCCAAAGAGTGGCAGGGGTGGGATTTGAACCCTGAACCCGGACCTCCTGCCCCCGGAACCAGTTCCCCGGCAGCATGGTGGGCTCCTCCGGGTCTTTCCTCCCTGAGACGCGTACCTCTTTTTGCTTGGTTATGCGGTTCTCCAGATCTTGCACCTTTTTCTTTTCCTTCTCGATGGCCTCCTTCGCTTTGTACTTCTCATAGGCGATGCTGCTCTCTGAAACCTGCAAGTCAACAAGTGGTCTGAGAGCTGGCCCCCGAGAGAGGGAGGGAGATGACAAAGGCGAGGGAAGCCAGGATGAGCAGTCCCTGAAACCGGTGACTCAGGGTTTGGGAACAAGATGCTCAAGGAACGGGACGCCCACGGGAGAGAGTGGTGAGGTTCTTGGCATGGCATGGCCACCACCATGAGCACCCGGAAGTCATGTCTCAGCTAGTCATGTGCATGAAAGAGAGTTATTCGTCATTCAGGACTTCTGGGCAGCTGTTCAGGAAGTGACATGCTGCTGAATGTCTGGGTCAAGGCATCTGATGACGAGCCACTGAATAAAGTGGCATGTGTTGGCACAAACCTGGCTTCCTGGGACTTGGGGCAGGAAAGGCAGCGTGGGAGAAGACACCTCCTGTCCCAGCAGACCTGATGCTTCAAAGGACACTGGAGGTCTCTCCCCCGTCTACAAAGGCTTGAGTCCAAAATTTGATGTCTGGGACAGTTTGGAATTGAGGACACATACCCCACGCCCCCCAGGTCTGGTGATACTGGGAGGGGACTGGAGCCCAGCCTCACCTACACCCGCCCCGGGAGGGGTGCAGCCAGTGTGGGACTGGAAAAGTCCATTCGCAGCTGTTAAGATTCTTATAGTTACGCCCCCGTGCACGCATAAAGTTCACAAGAAAAATATTTTAAATATATGCATACGTGCTCAGATAAAAACACTGGAGATAGATGATCATCTACCAGGATGTAAACAGTGGTTATTTTGTGGGGAGTTAGGATGACGGCAATGTACATTTTCTTCTTATTCACTAGTCTGCGTCCTCTACATTTTCTCTAGTGAACGTGCGTTATTTGGCAGAAGGAAAAACTACTAGAAAATGCTCTGCCCGTGGGTGGGAGGCGGCTTTGGGGATGCGTGGCCTGGGGAAAATCCCAACAGCCCCGCTGCACGCAGGAGCTCAGGCCTCCATCCCCCGCTCCGCTCGGCTCGCTGGCCTCCCCACCCACCCAGGCTCTGACTCACCCCTCTGCACCGGCTTGGTATTTTCCTACTGCCAAGTCTGCTTAAGATCATCCAGTCCCCGCCCTGCCAGTCTGCGTCCTGCTCAGGAAAGAGGCCCAGTGGGGAGCGGGGGCTCCTGCCCTTTGCTTATTACTCACTGCTCCATACATTAGAAATGAAGATATTAAGAGTGTTACTGACCCCTCTGTGAATGCCTAGAACTTGAGTGCCTGGCACCCTGCACTGGATGCATGAGCGCCTCTAATCTGCAAACCCCCAGAAAGCATCTGCCCAGATATCCTCATTTTACAGGTGAGGATGGGAGGCTGCATGAGGACAAATCACGTGCCAAGGTCACGTGCCAGAAAGCGGAGGTGCAAGCCTGGATGCTAGTGCGCTGCCCTAAGCAAGCACTCTGCCATCAACCTCTGGAGCCTGCCTTACCTGTCTTCCTGATTCAAACCCCCTCCCCCACCCAGAAGCAGGAGACATACTTATATGTTCATACTCAGGCTGGCACAGAGTTTGCTACACCGCCCGGCAGGAGCCTGAGCTTCAAGGCTCCACGCCTGGTCCGTCTGCATAAGGGACGCTCTGACCACACTTTGGGTCCTACCCCTTCATGAGCCTTGTTCTGTATGGTGCTCCCTCACCCTCCTGGACTCTACCTCACTTTCTTACATAGGCTGGCACAGTCCCACTGCCAAGGTCTTGCTTGACTGTCCAGTACATGCCTGCCCCGCCCGCCCACTGCTATATATACTATTCTCCCTGCCTCACCTGGACTCTGATGTCACCTGGGTAGGTGATTCACAATGAATGCATTGACTCCTCACAACAAACCTCTAGGATGGATTTGTCACTACACTCACATTACAGACAAGGGCACAGAGAGGGCAAGGAGCTTGCCTCGGGTCACACAGCACATTAGGGCAGAACTGGGATTTGAACCGGAATGGATGCTGTTAGCCCATCAAGCTCTCCTGCCAGGCCTTGCTTCTTGTACTCTGTGTCTCCCTCCCTCTTTCATGTTCTGTCCTGATTTGCCTTCCATTTTGTTCTAGCTTCAATCTCTTTCTGCACGCCCCTATCACTGTCCCCCCGGCTAACTCAGGTCCCTGTCCCCTGTACTTGGCCATTTTATCCAGTGACATTCTCATGTTCCCTTGGTGCTCCTTCTCCCCTCCAGATCGCACTTGAATGTCACCTCCTCAGAGAGGCCCTCCCTGCTTGCAGGCCACTCTCTAACCAGGCCCCTGTGGAGTCATCCTGTGCCTGTGTGTACATGGTTGTGTCTCCCTCCACCTCAGAGTGGATACTCTGGGAAGGCGTGGCCTGGTCTGTCTTGTGTCTTGGGCCTGCCTTTCACGCCAGCTCTGGGCCCAGTCCCCAGGCCGATGGGGGAAGCTGGATATGGATATCTCTAGCTCTCTGGGCCTGGAGCTCAGACCCGCCCCTCCGCCCAGGTCCCCTTCTCCTTGAGGGTGTACTCCTTGCACCCACTCCAGAAGGCACTGACCCCTGGCACCCTTTTGCTATGACCACCATGTGGGCTTGTCATGGTCCTGTCTGCTCCACCTGACTGCATGTCTGTGTCTCTCCTCATCTGTCAGTCCAGGGCAGGTCTGCTCGCGAGTGTATGAGACCAGGAGGCTGGAGCCAGCAGGCTGTGTTTTTCTATGGGGCCTGAGCTGGACTGCACCATAAGTATCTTTCGATGACGAGGAGGAGGAGGAGGAGGATGCTGGCTGCGAGACCGACCCGGACTCCACCCCAGGGCTTCCCTCTTGGGGTGAGTCTCTCAGCCCCAGGTGGCTGAGCCTGGAGTGCTTCCGTAGAGGCTGTGTGTGTGTGAGGTGCGGTTCTAAGTACCTTGTGCGTATTAACTCATTGACTCCTAGGAGGCAGGGGCTGTTGATCACTCCTGTTTTACAGGGATGGGGACCGAGGCACGGGAGGCTAAGGGGTCTGCTCTTGGTCACACAGCTGGTACGCTGGACGAGGGGATGCTGGCCACTTGGAATGGAGGCGCCGCCCGTGGCTGCCCACCTGCCCACCACTCTCTCGGGGCACTGAAACATGGCCTCAGCTCCGGCCTCAGGTCTGGCCTCCCACGGGGGCTGCAGCTGCCACAGCCCCCGGCACCTCTCCGCTCCCCGTACCTCCTTCTGTTGGGTTAAGTGGTTCTCCAGATCTTGAACTTTCCTCTTTTCTGCCTCTAGGGCCTCCTTTGCTTTCCTTTTCTCATAGGCCATGCTGTCCTCCAAAATCTGAAAGTCAACGACCGGTCTCTTTGGTGGCCTGCACGCAGCCTGCATACTTAAGGCGAAAACCGCTCATTATGATGACACTAACAATGGTGGGAAGAGCTAACATGGTGGGGGCTGGTCTCACGTGCCCATGGCCGGCAACCTCACACACAGTTACCCCATCGTGAAAGTCGGTGGCCCCATTTTATAGCTAAGGAAACAGACGGACACAAAGTCGGTGAGACCCCCGGGTCCTGCAGTGTGCTGGCAGCGAGGCCAGGATTCGAACCCTCGCAGGGGGAAGCACACCGACCGCGGGCAGAGGCCCTTGGCAGGCAGCGGGTGAGCAGACCTGTCTTATTTCAGCGTCTGAGCTCTGATCACTGTGCCAGGAGGCCTCCCCGATAAGAAGGATCTCATTAATAATGGAGTTTCCCATTATTGAAATAAATCTCAGCAAGAATCAGGTCTCAAGCGGAGGGCGGTGTAGTGAATTAATGAGCCACAGCATACCAGATTCTAGAAGGGGTCAGGGGTGAACGTCCCAGGCTCTGACAGGACGCAGGGAGGAAAGCATGGTTAGGTGCTCATCATCAAAAAATTTTGCCGATAAGCTATTCAGTTAAACGGCTTTTAACGCAAATCACTGAGGGATACAAATTCCTGGCAAGCACCCCGTGTCTAGTCACTGCAGGAAAGGACACCTCGACATTTTTTTAATGAGCTACATTTTAAACACTGGCTTGACTATCAGATGTCTGGAACATGGTGGAACCTGGTTTCATTAGAACTGGTGCTTCGGGTCCCAGGTTAGCCTGCCTTAAAGCGCAGAATCCATAATAGGGCTGCAATACTATCTATTTTACGGTGGAAAGTCATTTAAAAAGCCCCAATGCCTAGCTGTCCCAATACCAGCCCTCGACAAAGCAGAGGGGCGTCGTGGGAATTGCATCATTTATTGCGAACCGTCTGAGGCGGGTGTCGGGGGAAGACATTTCCTGTCATTTGTGAAAGAGACTTCCAGGCCCTTTGCAGTGACAGAGCTGGCTTCACCGCATCAGACCTCATACCTATACCAGGAACTTTCCTCTTAGCGGCCCCCTGCACGCCTCACACACGTCTCCTGTCACCTCGGTCTCTTTGTTCCCCAGTCCCAAGGCAGGTAATGAGAGTTAACCTTTAACGTTACCTCAAAACCCGCCTTGTGACCTGGGGATTCTCTTGTCCTTCAAGATTCGTTTGATAGTGAGGCAGA
This sequence comes from Macroglossus sobrinus, assembly GCA_004027375.1. Classification (NCBI taxonomy): domain Eukaryota; kingdom Metazoa; phylum Chordata; class Mammalia; order Chiroptera; family Pteropodidae; genus Macroglossus; species Macroglossus sobrinus. The sequence continues at coordinate 71,839 of PVKZ01002089.1, forward strand.
AGGTCTAATAAAAGGAAAAAGCAGATCACTGTTTGGACGTCCGTGTCTGGCTTTTTCTCTCAGATCCCCCTGTCAAGATACCAGAAGAGGCTCCACCGGGAGAAGTGGGCCGACATTTCCGAGGCCTCGGGGTGACCCGGCAGGGTGTCCCCCCACCATGCTTTCCCTTAAATCTCTCTCCTGAAGTCCCCTATGACCCTGAAATCTCTATAAATTCAAGGGCCTTCCCACAGGCCTGAGCTTTTGACCTCTGGGTGGTGTCTGGCTCCAGGGAGCCCAGAGGAGACCCTGCTCCTTGTCACCACCCTCGGAGAAATAACTCAGGGTTAGGCCTCAGTGACACTGTTTACAGAGGACGGACTGCAGAGCACAGCTGCGCAGGGACCCCAAGTGAGACCCCGGCGCGTACACATCCTGCCCCCTGATCTGCAGCAGGTCGAGTTGCACGGGCATCTAGATGCCCGGCTGTTGTCTTTCTCCCCCCGTGGAGGGTGGGCAAGGGTGTCACTCTGAGGAGTGAGGGTGGCTGGGGGTTGAAGCAAACACGTGTCTGAACAGAGAGAAGTAGGAGTAGTGATGACAATAAAAGCCAACATTCACTGAGAGATAACTTGGGGCGTTCTCTCTAACCCTCCCAGCCGCTCTTTCACGAAGGGAGGTGCTGCAAGACCTGCTAGGAGGGATCCAGGAAGGAGCCCAGAGAGGAGGTGCACCGTGTCTCATCCGGGTGCATGCCCGCCCTCTTTGCTTCCTTGCTGCCTCAGGATCAAGGGGCTCATGAATGAAAGCACTATGTGAAAACGACTCGGGGATATGGGGGTGACCACAGGAAAATGTGAGTTGATGATGTAATAGAGCTTTCCCAAAAGCTAGTTTGGGCATATCAATAGAAGTATAACATCTTCGACAAGGGAGGGGAGAGTCCTGCCCTGGGCTACATGGCTGGAGGATAATATCCAGTCTTGGCTTCTACGCTTTAGGAAGGAAACAGACAATGGGTTCCCACCTCAGATGCTCACAGAGGCCAGCCAGATACCAGGATGAAGGGGGCTGTGTTCCGTGCATCAGGGAACGGTGACGACTGGCAGAATGCCGCTGCTGGATTCAGCTCCAGTCCACTTTTGCCAAGTGGAAGCAAAAGCCAGATTTTCTGACATTTTGAGAGAGGATGGAAATCTGGATTTTTCAGTAAATTTTATGAATTCAAAATAAAACACTCTAGGGCCCAAAATAACATGGCCACAGGCCCTTCTAGCCAGTGAGCTGCCAATCTGTGACTTCTGGAGGGCAGAGCAGGTCAGAGGAGGGGACCAAGGCCAGGCTCCAGGCCTCTGAGGCACGCAAGGGAAACAAGGACGTTTGGGTCTGGAGAGGAGCAGCTGCCTTTCTTTTCAAGCATCTAAAAGATTATTATGTGGACGAGGAAACAGATAGGTCTTGTAGGAGGCAGAAGGGGTGGGGTATCCTTCTGGGAAAAAGAGTGATTTTTAATAAGTCAACCTAAAGGAAGAATTTTCTTTTCTGTCAGCCCAAGGCATCAACCCTGGGATGGACTGCCCTGGGCTGCAGAAGATTCCCTGGTGGGAGACTCAAAGGATGAATGCTTTTGGGATGCTGCTGGAGGATTCACACAGCCCTGAAGTCCCGGTACTCTGTAATTCCTCCATGTTTATGCTCAGGGATATAAACTCCATGCAGAAGATGCTTGTGTCACAACTTGTTTCCCAAGCCTTAGCTATGACTGTATTTTATGCTGCCTACGATTTTTCCAGTTGGTTGTCAAGGCTACAACTCTGGGGTTCTCTCCTATCTCCTAGAGTGCCCCATGGAGCTGAGCCCCCTCCAGGACAAATTACTCCAGGAAGCCTCCAGCCCACTCTGCCCACCACCGTCTGTGGTTCTGATCTTACTTCTGTGGCCCTCGAGCCAGATGTGGGCTCGAGGTGACCCTGTCTGCCCGAGCTGCCTACCTCCTTCTGGCGGGTTAAGCGATTCTCCAGCTCTTGGACTCTCCTCTGTTCCTCCTCTAATGCTTCCTTCACTTGGTTCTTCTCTTGGGTAAAGCTTTCCTCCAAAGCCTGAAAGCCAACGACCGTTCTTTAGAAGACATAGTCATCATGGCAGGCACTGCATGGTGCCTGGCACTGCATGGATATTCACTTCATCACTCACAACAACCCCCCAGGAGACCGTGGGCAGCTAATGGCCTGGGATCTGGACTCGGCTGGCCTGGACCAGAGCCCCAGCTGCATAGTGTGGATCTGGGCTCCTGTTGACTGTCTCCCCGAGCTGCCTACCTCCTTCTGGCGGGTTAAGCGATTCTCCAGCTCTTGGACTCTCTTCTGTTCTTCCTCTAATGCTTCCTTCAGTCGGTTTTTCTCTTGGGTAATGCTTTCCTCCAAAGCCTGGAAGCCAGAGTGGGTACTGTTTAGTGGACGTAGTTACCATGGCAGGAATGTGGTCTGTGTGCCAGGCACCGCCTGGGTGAGCACTTCACTCCCCACAGTCACAGCCACCGGCCCCAGGGAGACGGGGAGGCACGGCCCCGAGCTGGGGCTTGGACTCCGCACGCTTTACACAGAGCAAGTGGAGAGTTTGTGAAGCTTTTGAAGATTTCTTGTTTTTTTGTTTGTTTGTTTGTTTTTTGTCTCCCCCCGTCCCCGGTTTTATTTTTCTCTCTCTTGAATGACACTAGCCTTCTCTATTTAATTGTCTACTTCTCTACTTAATTGTCCTTTGAAATAGATCCACCTTGATTTGAGTCTATTGTTAATACTACCTCTCTGTGGATCAGATGTGATTTTGGACATATGGTTTTTCCTTTTCAATTTTTTTTTTTTTATTCCATAAAAGGTAGAAAGGCAGAGAAAGAGGCAAAGAGAAGCAGAGGTGGAAGGAGGGGAGAGATTTCTTGAGGTAACCAGGCACAAAAATGGAGGCTGAGATGAAAGAGGCAGAGGCGTCTGCCGCTTGGAAGGGTCTGGAAAATGGGTGTGTGTGACAGAGAAGGATGCGCCGAGACAGAAGGCACCGAGCTTCGACAGGTTAAAGATGGAGGAAGTGACAGGTCCAGCCCTCCCTGGGGGAAGGAAGCGGGTGCTGGTGAAGAGTTGGGGTCCAGCGGGTCTGGTGCTGCTGCCTTGAAGTGGGTGGGGGAGGGGTGGCACGCAGTGGTTCTCAGCTCTGGCTGCACATAGGAACCCAGTGTGCCAGCCACATCCTCACCCCAGTTAGAGCAGAACCTGAAGGTCAGGGGAGAGGTACAGAGCAGCCACAGTCACGAGCTGCTGATGCAAGATGATGGCAACAAGCTGGTTAAATTCACGGTGTGCCCCGAATATCAAAAAGGGCCAACTTCAGCACGATGATGACAATCGGCTCCTTAAATGCTATTTCCTAGCCTTCTCCAGAGATTCTGATTCAGTGGGTTTGGGGCGGGGTCCAAGAATCTATATGTTTTAAATGAAAATGAGGTCTGCAGCCAGGAGTTGTTACAAATGCGGAATCCCAGGCCCCACCCCGGACTTGCTGAGTCAGAATCTGCATTTCAACAAGATCCCCAGGTGAATCTAGGCATCTGTAAGCTTAGGAGGCTCTGATGTAAAGTGTCCTCTCTTTGGTTCGGTTTCTAGAAAAGTGAGCAGCAATTTTGGCCCTTTGTTTTCCCTGATATGTATAAAGGAAAAGCAAAAGGCTGAAATCAATATGCATAAATAGAAAGCGAAAGACAGACAAATGTGCATAAAGAGAAAGCAAAAGACGGAAATAAATATGTATGAACAGAAAGCGAAAGGCTAAAATGATAACGAAGTCGGCCTTGTACACGCTCTGAAACAGTCTGTCGGTGACAAACCAGGGCCTGCAGTGATGACTCACTTGCAAAATCAACTGTGATACATAAACAAACGAGTTACCCTTCCTAGACATTCCAATAACCTTGCCTTTTCAAGTTGATTTCACTCTGAGTTTCAGAATTCAAGTTGCACGTTAATTCTTCCATCGTTCACCCTGTTTAAATAATTTAGTTCCATACGCCCAACAAGGAGTTGCTCAGATTTCTCCATCTAAGCACATGCTCTTAACTTCTCAACTTCCAGTAGGTTAAGAAGACAAAAAGGGACCCTTACCGCCTTCTCCTCCGACAACCGCTTGACTCTGGCTTTCAGCTTCTCTTCTTGCTGAAGCCTTTCCTGGTTCAGCTTCTCCTTCTCTGCCAGGTGCTCCCGCATCTTTTCTTGCAGCAAAGACTTCTGAGTTTCCTGAGAACTGCTGATCTTGATCTGAAATGAGAGCAAAGCACACCCAGGCTGATGGGGGACAGGACTAAGGAGTCACTTCCACATTATTTTCTACAGTTGTGCACCATTGTGGGGAGGGACCAAAGTTTACACAAAACTTCCTTGAAAACAAAGAGAAAGGATGCTTAAACTAGTCACTAGCAGGAAAGCAGTAGTGCATGGGTGGGGGGCATAAGAGCTTGGATGCCGGATCTAGATAGCATCTCAGCTCTGGTTCTTTCTGTATGCTTCTTCACTCAGGAGATGAGGTTAATAATAGTATCCACCTCTTAGAACTTTAAGGATTAAATGAGATAACGTTAGGAAGCTTTAAGCATACAGTAGGTGCGCAGTAAATGACAGCTAGAATTGTTTGTTATTATTTGCTGAATGTGAGAGAAATAGCAGTGAGCTAGGATCGGGAGGCTGGAGCTTGTGTCTCGATTCCTCCACTGGCTGTGTGATGTTGAACTTTGATGTCTAGATCTACAAATAAGAAGGATGGACTAGATCAGAGGTTGATTTGTCTGCGGACCAAATCTGGTCCATTGCTTGTTTTTATAAGTAAAGTTTTATTGGAACAGGGGCATGCCCATCATGCTCGTTCATTTTCATTTTTCCTATGGCTTCTTTTGCTCTGCAGCAGCAGGTTCGAATACGTGTGACAGAAATTGTATGGCTTGCAAAGGCTAAAGTATTTAATGTCTGGTTCATTACAGAAAAAGTTTGCTGACCCTTGGACTAGATGATCTCTGCACCCCACTGTTTGGGTCTTTGGCTATGTGTGTTGCAATGCCCTGCCCCTACATATCTTGCCCCCTGTCACTGAACTCAGCCACGTGACTCGCTTTGGCCAATGGGATGTTACACATACTAAAAATGGAGGAGGTTTGGAACATACCCCAGGATTGGGCCTGCTTTCTCTTGCATCTCTGCTAACTGTCAAACGTGCCCACGCCGGCCTGCAGAGTAGAGCTGCTCCAGCTGAGGCCAGCCTAGGTCAGCCGAGGGCAGGCCAGCACACGGACACATGAGCAAGCCCATCCGGGATCAGCAGGCCCACCTAACGGCTGACTCCAAGCACGTGAGCAGTGAACAGTAATTGTGGAATGCCACACAGGTATTGTGGGTGTTTGCTAGACGATATTATGATGGCAATAACTACCAGGGTGATACAATCCCTAAGGATCACTTTGCCTCTAAAATACTGACATTGTGTACCTTTTAGTAATTCTGCTGCCTGTATTATGGCCAGCTATACTTCTTCCACTGCATTTAAGAAGCACAATTTTCAAGATCTGATGCCATTTAAGCTATTTTGGTTTTTGACGGAGGAAAACAAGCCTGTCTGTGCCCCTGCCCTCCTGGGAGATCCCAGCCACCCTGTCTGAATCTTCATGTGCAAACGGAGATATCATTTCGTTTTTTTGGAGGATGTGGACTGACTAGTTAACAGAGAAAACAGGGTTAAAAACGCAAGTGTTATGTAAACGCTGAGGAGGAGCTGAAGGGAGCTTTCCGAAAGATTACCTGAAGTTCCTGGGTCCGGCTCATAATTTTCTTAAAATGTTCCAGAAGATATTTCAGATACAGAGTCAACCCTTTAAAAGAGAAGCAAGAAGAAGGTAAGCATCTCTTCAATTCACCTCCTTTGCTTTCTGAATAACGTCTTAACAGAACTTGCCGACAGGTGGATGAGGGCGACACTGCCCTTCCCATCAGGAAAACGTGAGCTGCCATCCAACTCGTGGTTTTGAAATAACTGATCAGCTTGCCTGGGTTCAAAGCCAAGTTTCTTTTTGGAGGTGGAGAATAAAAAAAATCACCAACAGAACTCTTATTGACTAAGTGTACACCGTGTGCAAAGCCATGAGCTGAGTGTGGGGTGAGGACACGAAGCTGAGGGTTCAGCCTGAGCGACAAGGTCTAAATGCCTGACAGGAAACACGCAGTGACTCCAGGCAGCGAGCGTGTCAGTGACTGCTGAAGGAGCAGGCGAGTATGAGGGGCTCAGAAGAGGAGAGAACACTGAAAGCTCCTTGGCCGAGAAGCCACTGGGTGTGGGCGGAATTCAGAGGAGGAGGGGAGAGCATTTCAGACGGGAGGATGTGGTGGGCGGGGCGATGCCCCCCAAAGATACCCAGGCCCTCATCGCTGGAGCCCGTGAACGGAGCCTGATCGTTGGGCAGAAGGAACTTTGCAGATGTGATGAAGGATCTTGAGATGAGGGGATTATCCTGGATTATCTGGGTGGACCTAATATAATCGCAGGGGTTCTTATAAGGAGACAAAGTGGGATGTGAGGACAGACAGACAGAGGAGAAGGTGCCGTGACAGAAGCAGTGAGAGATTTGAAGATGTGACACTCCTGGCTGTGAAAACGGAGGAGCACGAGTCACAGAATGCAAGGAATAAAGCTCTAGAGATTGAAAAAGGCAAGGAGGAAATGGATTTTTCCCTGGAGCCTCCGGAAGGAACCAGTCCTGCCAATGCCTTGACTTTAGCCCAGTGAAACTGATATTGGACTCTGGCCTCCAGAACAGAAGAGAATAAATGTGCCATGTTAAGCCACCAAGTTTGTGGTAATTTGTTAAGTAGCCACGGGAAACTCATATGGGGTCAAAGGCAGGTGGGGAGGCGGGGGATGCAGTGCGTGCCTCGGCAAAGTGCTGAGCTGAACTGGGCTGGAGCAAAGGATGGGGGAAGGGGGAGCAGAAGGTGGAGAGGACTGGAAGGCTGAGGTCATTTTGTGGCAGGCCCAGAACACCAGCCTGGAACACGTGGACTTGATTTAGACATCATTGAAATGTTCTGAGTGTGTCCTACGTCCCCGGCCCTCCGCCAAGCAATCAGCGCATCACCCCACTGCGTTGTCGGGATCATCGCCCCATTTTACAGATGGAGCAGTTGGTCTCTGAGACCTGTGGCTACTGAATGCCACACAGCTGGCGAATGGGTGAACCTGGACTTGGGCTCAAGTCAGTGTGACTCTAGGGCCTGAAGCAGTGAATTGATACAATGAATGATGTTTTTGTCAGAGAAAAGAACTAGGACGCTTTAGAGAGGGAGGAGCTGACAGGGTTTCTTAATGGCAGCACCATTGCCGTGTCGGGCTAGATAGCTGTTGTGGGGCTATCCTGGGCACTGGAGGGCGGTTGACAGCAGCTCTGGACTCTGGGTGCCAGGGGCACTCCCCCTCACCCCAGATATGATAATAAAAAATGTCCCCAGACATTGCCAGGCATCTCCTGATGGTAAAATTCCCTCCTGTGAGATCGAGGCAGGGACCTTGGCTCAGAGCCCCCAGGGACCTCTAGGTCCTCAGTGCTGATGCCCTAAACTAGGGTGGGAGAAATGGGAATAAGAAAAAAGAATGAGAGAGAGGAAGCCTTTTTTTAGGGGTAGAATGGTGGCCCCCAACATCAGACAGAGGAGGAGACAGTTTGGGGTGGTGTGGGGGTTGGGCAGAGGGGAGGAGCCACCGAGCTCAGTGTCAGAGGTGCTGAATTTGAGGTGCGAGAAGGACGACTCTAGGGAGAGATGGTCAGCAGAGAGCTGGGCATGCCTGGTTGGCAAGACCAGCCCGGCTCATCCAGGGTCTTCGTGCGAGTTAGAAAAGAGCATCTTTCCTCCTGGAGGACATGGCCCCAGGTAGGGGTCCCACCTGCCACTTTCACTGGACTCCCTTATGTGGCACCCCAGAATGCGATGTCTGTCTGTCCATCTCTACGTGAGAGTGGCTGCTGCAGCACCTGGGGTGGGGGGTTTCTTTGTGAGGGAGGAGACGAGAGAGAGGAGGACCAAGGGCTGCCCTGGAGGGAACACTGGGGGCAGGAACTGGTGACAGGGGCTGCAGAGAACAGAGAAGATCAAGATCAAGAGTGCTGGGCAGGCTGGAGACAACACAGGCTGGGGAAAGACGGTGGCTGGCCAGGGCGGGAAGGCTCCGTGTCGGTTACCTGGCAGAAGCAGAGTTTTATGTCTTTTGCTCTAGATGTTTCCTTTGATCAAATGCTGACCTTGTTTTAAAAAAATGGGAGTACACTATGCATGTTGTATTACAGCTTACTTTCTTTCCACTTAAAAATACGGATGCCTGGGAAAGAGTGATGCTAAGCATGCAGGGAAGGCTTTTGTCTGTGACGAAGTCTTGCAGAAGTCGACACAAACGGCTGAGCCGGCGAAGGACAATGTGGAGTCTGTCCTTCCCCTTATCAAAAGGAGCCGAGAAACCAGCGGGGAGGAGCCAGGAACTCACTCTCAGGGTTCCTCCTCAGACGTGTCTTATCTTCCAGGCAGGTCTTTAAGAGCAACCCCAACCTGCCGGGTCCCCCGACACCACGAGCGACTCCCCTCCCCATGTGCCAGACTCGGATTCCCCCGGGGGGTCTGTTTCAGGATGCACGCACCTAGCTCCTTAGCTGTGTCTTATCTGTTAGGACCACGTTTGAAAAGGCAGATAGTATGGTGGTTAGGGGCAGGGGCTTTGGGGTCAGAGGGACCTGGCCTGAGTCCCAGCTTGACCACTCGGCAGCTGGGACCCGAGGCTCATGGCTGCGACTCTAGGAGAGGCATCTGGGGAAGGCTATTTTGGGTTCAACCCAACTGACGGGAGATGGGGCTGCAGGTGAAGTCACCTTGGTGTGAGACAGTCAAGCCCTATTGCCATTGCGTACAGCCGTGTGGCTGCCACCCGCATTCGGGTCCCACTAAACCAACGAGTATTTGAGGCTGATGATGACGGCCGCCCCCGTTTATAAGGCCACTGTGACCCAGGCTCTGTGATGTGTGTGCATCTCAACATTTAGTCCTCACGATCACCTTACAAGACTTCATCCCCATTTTATAAACGGGTAAACAGAGGCACAGGGAAGTCGAGCGACTTGCTCATACCACCGCACGAGGCGTGGCAGCTGGTCTCCGGGTCCGGGCTCGGAGCCATTCTGCTGTGCGCCAGGCACACCTCCCTCAGGAGCCAAAGGGCTCAGCTCTATCTCCGCCCAAGTTAACGACAGACCCGGACCCGAGGAACTGGGCATGCGCCTGGCACCCCTCTGTCTTTTTTTTGAGGGGGGGGTGGTGGTGGAAGGGGTGGGGTCACAGAAAAAAACCCCGCAGATGTTAGGGTCAGGATGACCTCAGTTTGAACCCCAGCCATATACTGCATACCAGCTGTGGGGCCTTGGGCAAGTTCCTTAATGTCTCTGAGACTCAGTTTCCTTACCTGAAAAAATTAAAGACAATAATAGTCCCTAGCTCATCACATCGTGAGGGAATAGATGGACACAATACACCTACCCAGCGGAAGGTGCCCGGGGGGGCGGGGTTAAGCAAGCATGCTTCCTGTCTGTCTGTCAGGAGCTGTGGAGCACAGGAGGCTCGTAGCATGTCTGCGGATGGTGGTGAATGACTGGGAAGCCCCTGCTGGCCTCGGCGATGGAAAGTACCTTGAGTCACCTCATCGGGATGGAATGCTCATAAAAAACAGTTTACGAGCCAGTTTCTTCATTTCTAAGGTGAGGATAATGGACCTGCCTCACGGAGTCGTTGTGAAGACGAACGGGGGCGGTGATGTGTGGAAAATACTTAGGACCGCGTCTAGGATATAAGTGCTCAGTAATGAATGACGACCGCCATCGTCTCCATCGTCACCCACCTCGTCCTCGTCACCATCTATTCAAGATCACCACCACCGTGATCATCACCATCACCGCCCACACCACCGTGACCATAACGGCCACTGCCGTCACCGTCATCCTTCTCCTGCTGTAGATGGCTCTGTGCGAGGAGTTCGGTACAGTAGTACCTCATATAGAGACTACATGCAATACTCAAGCTCGTCTCTCTCTCTCTCTTTTTTTTTTTTAGTCTTTTGGGACTTTGCCATAATGTTATTTGCATTGGACGATAAATGATAAATGCCTTTTATCGTCAACTTCCTCTCCTGCTGAACGGATGAGGAAGGGGCCCCATCACTAGCCTTTCAGTTATCACCCTCCATGCGGCTTCATTGCCTTCTTAGACCCACACAGTGGTGATCACGGACTACGGCCTGTGTTTCCCCGACAGGCGTCTCCCAGAGCATTATTCCAAGAGACGTAAGGGCATCGAGAAAGGAGCTGCAATCTTCAATTCATCCTTATAGGTCCACAGTGCACACTGGTCTAGGAGGGACCTACAGAGACCCGTCTAATGTTGCTCCAGGCTCCCGATTCCAGGAAGTCAGGGGGAAAGGTGGTGGGTCTGAGAAATGCCACCTGATGTGAGTCTTTCTCAGCCTTTCTGGAATTGCTGGCCTGACAGCTTAACTTTGCCATAAGCAAAATGTCTCGGGAGTGAGGAAGGGACCATGCTTGCAAAGCTGGGTCTATTACTATTACTAGGACAGAGATCACGGTCTCTGTTTGTTTGAGTCCCAATGCTGAGGAACAACTAGAGGCGTGTGTACGTTTCACCTGCTTTCAGGTACCCCCGAGACTGTGCCATGATCGGTAAAACTGGGACTGGCACCACCGATGTTCACAGCAGCGTTGTTCACAGTGGCCAGGACATGGAAGCAACCGAAGTGTCCTACGTTGGATGATTGGCTACAGAAGCTGTGGTGCATATGTACAATGGACTATTACTCAGCCACAAGAAGAGATGAAATACTGCCATTTGTGACAACATGGATGGACCTTAAAATAATCACGCTAAGCGAAATAAGCCAGATGGAAAAGGTTGAAAATCACATGACAGAACTGATATGTGGGATATAAACCTAAAAGCAACAAAGCAACAGGGTAAATAAACAGAGGCTCATGGACATGGCCAATGGACTAGTGGTTAACAAAGGGAAGGGACAAAATTAAATAAAATGTTGAAAAAAAAACAACTGGGATTGGCACGCCACTGGTTGTTGAAAGAAAACCAGGCTCCCTCCTCTCTGTGCTGCATGTGAAGGGCAGGCAGTTTTATAAAAGTTAATCCTATTTTCGCTTTTTTTTTTTTTTAAAGAACTTTCTACCACTCTCTGGATTACTTTGGAGACATCTTGGCTGGGGATGTTGAATCACCAGAGTTGAAAAATGCTATTCTCATTCCTTGCTGTAAAAATGTCAGATTCATGCAGCCTCACTGAAGGGCGATTTGGCAAGGAGGAGCAACACGCTTCGAAATGCTGGAGTTCCTCAAGGTGCGAACCTGAGCCCTCCCTCTTCTCACCCGATATTTTCTTCCTAAGTGATATCATTCTCACCTATAGCTTTAACCATCCCTCCATCCACCCATCCATCCCTCCCTTCCTCCATCCATCCATCCATCCGTCCATCCGTCCATCCATCCATCCATCCATCCATCCATCCATCCATCCACCCACCCCCCCCACCCACTCACTCACCCACCCACCACAGATATTCACTAAGCTCCCACTATGTGGCACATGTTCTTCTGGGTTCTGGGGATACACTGCTAACACCTATTTCTAGACTAGACATCCAAGGTGACGGCTACACCCTCGGCACCTCCCCTTGGACATCTTACAGACGTTCATGCTTCTCGTCCCCCTTGAACCTGGCCCCCACGCAGCGTTCCTCACTCTGGGTCTCAGAGGAGAAACCACATCTGTCCTTTCACACAAGCCAGAAACCTGGGACCCCTTTCTCTCCGCCACTTCCCTCCCCAGACTCTGGAGACAGTCAGAAGACCTGTGGTTGCCGGGGCTGGGGGTGGGGGAGGAGAAGGATGCAGAGGCGGAGCACAGAGGATTTTTGGGGCAGCGACAAGACTCTGTATGATATTATAATGGTGGCGGATACAGGCCCTCACGCATTTATCCCAACCCATAGCACGTATACGACACCAGGAGTGAACCCTAAGGTGAACCATGGACTCTGGGTGATCATGAGTTGTCCGTGTTCCTCAGTCGTAACCCTCTGGTGGGGGATGCTGATAATGGGGGAGGCTGTGCGTGAGTGGGGGCAGAGGGCATGTGGTTAATAATCTCTGTTTTTCCTCTCACTTTTGCTGTGAACCGAAACTCCCCTAAAAACATCTACTAAAAAAATACACATATATATGTATATATACATATGTATATATACATATATATATATATATATATATATATATATAAAATGATAGTTGCTTCTGAGAGATAGGATTTAGAATAATTTTGACTTAATTTTTCATTTGCTCTGTCACGTCTCAGTTTTCTTCAGCGATCGTGCCTCACTTGTGCATCCCCTCCCCGCCCCCCCAGAGGAAACACCACACCTCGAGTGGAGAAGCAAAGCCTGGAGAAGAGGGTACTTGGCCACACACCTAAGAAGCCTTCCTCAACAGATGTCCCATCGTGATAAAGATTCGACGCGACATTTGGGAGGCATGCAACTCATGTGAGGAAACAAAACAAAAAAAAGTCCCAGTAACCTTTGTCGGAGCTGGATAACTGGATGCCGACCTCCTGGAGGACTCGCTCGGCCGCCTCCAGCCAGGACTGGGCCAGGCGCAGGATGTCCAGCGCCACCTTCTGGAGCCCCGACACGGGCGGGCCCACCTGCAGGCGCCGGAGCAGCTCCACCTCCTTCTTCAGGTCGTTGCTGCCGCAAGACGCTTTCATGCAATCCTGCAGAGAGGCGAGAGCGCCAGGAGACGCCAGTCACCAAAAATAGCGTCTGACGCGGCCTGTGAAGAACACTCGATCGCTGGTCGTGACTTTGCCGTGAAGTTGGTGGTGCCTCGAGCTGGCAGCAACGGGGACGGCTCGGTTCTATTTATTTATTTATTTTTTTACTTATTATTATTATTATTTTTTGGCAGGTTTTATTTTGTGTGCACTCTCACTTTGGACTTTTGGTGGTCAAAGAGACCCCCGCTTAGGTCTATTATTAGATTTCAAAGCCAAAAAAGCCAAGGATGATTCGGCTGAAACGAGAACCAAATCTGGCTATTTCTAGTCGCTGAAATTCCTGCTGAGATCAACACACAAGCTGGTCAGAAAGTGCAGTTTCCTGACTTGAAACGGTGCTGAGAAGCCCACATTGGCACGAACTCCCCAAATAGTCGCTTCTGATCTCCAGATCAAGCAGAAGTGGCTGCCTGCTCGGATAAGCTGTATCCCCGTGTGGGGGCCGTGGGGGCTCAGCCAGACCCCCTGGTCCTGTCCCCTCTACAGTCAAAAGCAACAAGGATTAAGAACTGCCTTTCCAGGGTTGGGACAAAAAGTAAATGCAAATAAAGAGCAGGAGTGTTCCTTTGGTTTCTCTAGAAATAAGGGGGGGATATCTATCTATCAATCCATGAATCAATTATCTTTATCTATCTATCTATCTATCTATCTATCTATCTATCTATCTGTCATCTATTTATCTATCTGGATAAATATACACGTATTTTTTGCCGGAGACCGTGAACCTCCCAGAGTCCGTACTTGGAGTGTCTCAGGCATCTTTTCCTTGGCTACTCCAAGTTCACCTGGGAGGCACTTTTCAAGGTCCTTTGTTTTCTGTTCTCAAACAACTTTCTCCGGCGAGAGAAAGGGTGGACAAAAAAGCAGAGCGTTTCTGCCCAACCTGCCCCACGGGAGGCGGGATACATTTCCCAGATAAGCGGCACAGATATTGGACAGAGCGAACATCTGTGAAAAGCAGAGGAGGGCCCACCTGGCAGCTGTCGAGGGACATCGTCAGCTTCTCGATGCCCTCTGTGATTTCCTCATGTTTGGAATTGCTGAGCTGAGTCTCCTTCTGCAAGGTCCATTTTTTCTGCTGGAAGCTGATGTTGTCCTCTGTGACCTGGGTAATCTTCTCTATTAACTGGTGAGAAAAAGAAAAAAACCCAAACATTGGAAATACAGGTGGCCCTGGGAGGAGGGGACTGGAAAGCAGCAACTGACACTTCCGTCTCAGCTGGTGAGGAAGGAAGGAAGGAAGGAAGGAGGTCCTGACATCTTTTAGGGATGGCTCTGGAGGAGGACATTGGCTCTGCCAGCAAGATACGTGTCCCCGGATCAGAGGACTATATTGTTGCCCTTTATTTGTTCTAGACTTTTCTGCATTCGAGGAGCGATTCCTAACCCAGCCTGATGCTGGCAGCTCGCAAAGGGGTCAGGTGTCCTGCAGCTGATGGGAGGCACGTGTTTTTCACCCGTGCGCTGATACGGGGTGCTGGAAAGAATAACGGGAAGGATAACGAGACAGGCGTCACAGCCAGAAGTCCGCCCTCACTGCCATCTTCCCCCTTTCAGAAGGGACGGGCCGCAATGCATCGGCTGTGGCCAGCCAGTCCTTTCCGCGTGCTGCTAACGGAGGTCAGACGTGTGTGTCTGGCGGCCGGGAATGGGCCTGCGTGGTTTAATTTGATTTGCACAGAAACACTTCAAGGGAGTTTAACGAGCTTTTCCTTTAAAAAGCCAGGAAATCCCATAAAATCAAAACAAATCTTTATGGTGTAGCAACAGTGTGAAAAATATGTGCCACCAACCAAAGGCAGGAACATATGCTCCCTGCGTCTGCAGTCCCCAGGTCCCCGAAGAGGGACGTGCAAAATCCAGACAAACCTGCTGATCGGTGACGGGTTTGTCCTGGAACGGCTTCGCTCGTCCGTAGGTGGCCTTGATGACTTGACTTCTGAAATGCTCCAGCTGCGACACAGAGGGAAGGCAACCGAGTCAGTGGGGACGCCTGGAGCCGGCGAGCCGTGGGGTGGCATTTCCATCGCCGGGGTCCGGGGGACATCAGTGACAGGGGTCTGCACACCTGGGATGGCCACTAGGTTATCAGAATCCCCACGTCTCACCGGAAGGGGTGGCGCCCACAGAAGAGACGGGAACGGCGGGTTGTAATTACTTCTCAAGCCCGCCTGCCTAATCCGACGGATGCGTGTGGTCAGCACACGCGTCTCAGCCCCTCAGAGCAGCCACTCGCTGCCAATTATCCAGGAGGAGCCTGGGGCCGGGAGCTCTCTTCCGTAATTGCTAAGCTGGCACCAGACTGTGAAATAAATATTGAGGCTGTCAGCCCAAGTAAATTGTGTAATCAGCAAGGGTGGCTGGGGAGAGAAGAATGTGCTTTCTGCCATTCTGTGCCTTAGACATATGTGTCCCAAAGACCCTACTGTATTCACCTCTGGATCCCCAGGGATCAGTACAGGGCCCGGCACAAGGCAGACTATCTATAAATATGCATTGAATGCTTGTGTACGTGAAACATCTGTCAAACACAGGGTCCTCCCCTTAGTTCAACTGCTTCTGTTGAATGCCTCCTTGGTGCTGGTGTTTTCAGATTGCAGTTGATGGACCGCCACAGTTAAATTAAATCTGGGCTTACGGAATTACAAGTTCAAGGTGGCTCAGCTTCCATGAGAAGCGAGAGGCAAAGAAGCTGATTTTTCTCTGGAATTAGACCGGCATGGCGGCCCTCGGCCTGGGGTTTTGGTTCACTGGCAAAATGCGGTCACTGAAGACTCTAGAACAGAGTTATGATGGGATCAGAGGGGTCACCGAACCGACTTAAATGTCAGCGGGTCCCAAGACACAGCAGAGTCCTGCACCCCATGGAATCCTGGGAAACTGAGCATCGCATGGTGAATCTCTTAAGGACACCCCTGGGGTCCGCCTGCCAGGAGCTGAATGGGGTGCCTCCGTGCTGCCGTCCTCTGGTTTCACGGCCAAGGGAGGTGTTTTAACTCGCCGAGGGAAGACCTTATGTAGACGGGGCCCCGTGAGTGAGGTCCCTGTTGCCCCCCACGGGGCAGGTTCTCCTGGATGATGGGCTCAGTCCTGGAGTCACTTGCCTGAGAGGGGATGCGCCTTAGACAGGGAGCACGGAAGCGGGCTAAGGGGGCAGGTGGGGAGGTGCGGGCGGCACAGAGGGCTCGTCCTCACGCTCGAGTCTAGACCTGGAGGAACCTCCGTGTCTCTGAGGGTCCTCCTGGATGACCTCTGCCCAGTGTCATAACCAGGACCACTTGGGCAAGTGCCATGGATAACACCCATCACTCAGGTGTGTGCTCGGGGAGTGGATGCCAAGTGCAGGAACACTTGAGGGAGGCCCATATGGGCCGGCTCTCTGCTCCGTGCTGTGTGCTTGACACTCTGCGGGGAACGTGACACTGAGGCGATGGTGGTGGACATTTGTTGAAGACGCTTTAAAATCTGCCCAGTGGTCAGCATCATGTTTTGACATGCGTGCGCCTCTGATGAAGACGCGTCACACTGCTGGTTCAGCTTGGACACGACCAGATCATTGGGCTCTGGGGGCCTGGGCTAGACGGGGTGGACGGACCCTTCAGGACTGAGGTCCTGAACCTTTTGGGTGGGTCAAAGACCCTTCTGAGAAGCCAATGAGCAGCATGCTGGACCCTCCCTCCCAGAAAAAAAAAAAAAAAGCATAAACGCATGTACACGCTTAACGTTCTTGGATGGCCTGGAGCCGTGGTTGCCACGAGGGGCTCCTTGACGGGTCCAAGGTGGGCTGCCTTGGTGGGCCACATCCTAGAGCGTCAGCACCCCCGTCCTGCTTCTCGCTTGGTCTCCCTTAGCCCTTGGTGAAGTCTCATCCTCACGTCTATGCCACATGTACGAGGAAGGACCGCTGAGCCACCTTGGGCCAGAGCATCAGAGAAATGGCACCCCGACCAGATCCTGCTCACCACCCTGCCTGGGACTCCTCCCTCTCGCTTTCACATTCCAGGGTTTTATTCCCCTTAAGAAAAAAAAAAAGTGGCGTTTCCTTAGGGACACTGATGGTGACATCTGCTGAGGGCCCAGAGGAAGAAAGATCGTGGTAAATGTCAGGATGAAAAATGTTCATCATGCCAAGCGAAATAAGCCAGACAGAAAAAGTTGAAGATCACATGACAGAACTTACATGTGGGATTATAAACTTAAAGCAACAAATGAACAGGACAAACAAACAGAGACTCATGGACATGGACTATAGACTAGTGGATACCAAAGGGGAGGGAGAGAGAAAGCGGGGGAGGTAGACTGGGTAAAAGGGGTCAAATATGTGGTGACAGAAAGAAATCTAACTATGGGAGGCGAACACAGTGTAAATATAAATATATGCCTTACTATTAAAGTGTAAAAAAAAAAAAAAAGGTTAGGGAGAAAGTACTAGAAATGCTATTGGGGTTAAGAGGCTCAAACCCTCCCCCAGAGAGAACCGCAGGGCTGATTAACTGGGACTGGCACCGAGGGGTGGCTGCTGAGCCCGGGTCTCGGGGCGGCAATGGTGAACTACCAGAGCGGGCAGCTTTGCAGCGGGAAGAGCCTCTTCTGGGACTTCCTTTGGGATGCGGAAGCCACACGAGCGTCTGCCCATGAGACAGCTGCGAGCATGAAGCCGTGCTGTTCTCTCCCTCCTTGCTCCTCCCCGCCAGCCCAGTGGGTGCAGGAGACCCATGGGGAGCGTGGGCCCACCAAGGGGGCTCCGAAGCACTCCTACCTGACCTACTGCCCTTTCCAAATTGCCTTTAATGAGGTTCTCTCTGTTCCCCATTTCTTGTAGCTGGAGCAATTTCCTCCTGGAATCCTCCTGAAGCTTCTCTTCAACCTGAAAGGATGATGAAAGCATGTGCTTGCTGCTAATGTGATCATAATGCACTCTGGGGACACTCCTCCAGGAGGTCTAATGGCCTGGGGAGTCCCAGAGGGGTGGGGACAGCTGCAGCCCAGGTGGCAGGGGTCACCGGCAGCTGCGCAGGGGTCTGTCTCCTGGGGGGAAGGGCCCAGCTTTGCGTCTTAGGCTCCACTGTGTTTGTCATATTGCAGCTCGCGGCCTCGGCTCGGTCCCTAACAAGCCGTAGGGCCCTGGGGGAGTCATTTCACTGCTCTGTGACTCAGTGTCCTCATGGAGGCGTGGTGGGCACTCAAAATGTTTGGGCTAGTGCCAGTACTTGCTAAGGGCTTTGTAAGTGTGTCGGGTATTATTGTAATTTACAAAGGTGGACGGGAATGTCTGCCACGTAGCCTCGTTCAAATGCCATTAGTAACTGGTCCATGATGGGTGCTTGGTAAACGTTATTATTGGGTTTACTATCATAACTATGTGTTGTTCCCACTTTTATAGCACACTCACCAGTGGAGACCACTCCTGGAGGTGTTTAAGGCTGGGAAGCTTGCCTACGCACTCTCCCCATTGCTTGGGTCATAGGAATCTGGGGGTGCTCGGTGCTTCCCTCTGCTGGTCATTATAGGACCCTGCAGCTGCCCAATTCATTTTCCAACAAGAAATACTTTGGGAGTACCTACTGAGCCCAGGGCTCTGACATTACCAGGAAATGAGACAAAAGTCTCCTAAACAAATGAAAGGATTTTGTATTAAAATGATTTCACAAGCTGTGTGTTAGGGAGCTGAAAGGGTGTGTGTGTGTCACACATGCAATAAAAGACCCAGGAAAGCCCTTCAGAGCATCCTCTGAGTCGTGCGGTACAGCGGAAGAGACTAGCTCGCGATGTCATTTTGGAAAAGTCATCTCACCTCTCCGGGCAGACCGTCCTCCCTCAGCAATCCTCCCAGGTCTAAGTGTGCTCTGACTTCAGCAGACTTTTTCACATGCTACAAAAGCAGAGTCCAACCTGGACTCTGTGTCCCCCCTTCCCCACCCCCCAGCCTCGGAGTCATGTCCAGCTGCTGCCCTGCTCTCTCTTCCACACCCAGTGTCCTCCAGGCCTGTCGCTCCGACCCCTCTCGTGTACATGCCCACACCCAGTACGAGTCCCCGGCCAGGCACTGAGAACTCAGGGCTGTGATACCTGGGCCCTGGACTCTGGTTCCTTTTGAAACACTGTTCAGGCCAAGGTGAGAGTCACCAGGCTGTGGACAGCGCTGTCCGACCGCTTTCTGCAATGATGGAAATGTGTCCTTGTGCTGTCTAATGTGGCAGCCACTTGCCACATCTGGTTATCAAGCGCCTGAAATGTGGCTGGTTGTGACTGAGGAACTGGATTTTAACTTTTACTCAGTTTTGATGAATTTTAATGCAAACAGGCACACGTGGCTGGTGGCTACACCACAGTCACTGGGGTCAGATGAACCTGGCCTCCAGTCTTGGCTCTGCCACTTGCTGTGTGGCTTTGGGACAGTTACTGTAGCAGTAACCAGTGGCCTTGATCATGGAAAGGATAATTTCTAGATCATAGAGTTGTAATGGAGATGAAAAGAGATGAAACGTTTGGCATGTTGCCTAATAGGTGAGAAATTACAGCTATCGTTTTTACCATTATTATTAATCACAAATGCAATCATCTCAGCCCCCTGTTCGGCAGCCTCCCCTTTGGCAGCTCCCCACAGTCTGTGTGGTAGAGAGTCAAGTGCCAGGACTAACGCAAAGCTCCAAGCCAGGGATTCGAGGAGCCCGATGAACTCCAAACGAGGTAAATAAAAATGAATCCAAACCTGGATAAACCGCAATAAACCTGCTGGAAATCAAGGGAAAAGAAAATCTTAAAAGTGGCCCAGGAGAAAGAGAGATTACGCAAAGGTACGATAGTTAGGCTTGCTAGTGGCTTCTAAGTGGACATGACAGGGACCCAAAGGCAACAGAATGAGGTGACTCAGGCCTATCTACAAGGTGCCGAGAGAAAATAGCTGCCAACGTAGAACTCAGTACTCAGTCAAAATGCATTTTAAGAATGAAGGATAAATATATATTTTCAGACACACACACACACACACACGTGCGTGAGAATTTGTCATCGGCAGAACCACGCTGAAGGAAAACACGAGAGGGTGTTCTTCAGACAGAAGAAAAATGATTCCAGGTGGGTCATCGGAGATGCAGAAAAGACAGGCAACAGAAGGGGTAGTGTGTGGATGTGAATATATAAAAATACCAATAATGTCCTTTGGGGTTTTAACAGATTAAAAAATGACAGCTGTGACATACGAATCTGGGAGGGGTACGTGAAGTCAAAGCGTTCTAAAGTCATCACATTGTCAAGGAGAAGGGCAAAAGGACCAATTGATGATATTGGATCTTGGTGACTCAAGGATACATATTACACAGTCCTTAGGATGGCCACTAAAATCCGATTCATATGAATGTTCGTAAGTCAAGGGTGAATGCTATTGTCTTACTAAAAGTATAGTTATAGGGTGAAACATTTCCAGGCTAATACAGAGAAAAATGGAATGGTAAAAAACCAACTCAAAAGAACAGAAGGGGAGAAAAAGAAATATGGCACAGATGGGACAACAGTGCTAAGCAAGAAGGCAAATTTAAACCCCAATATTTTATATAAATGGACTAAAAGAAAAAGATCGTCAAACTAACTGGGTTTTATAAAAATGAATGCCATTTAGAAGAGATATGTCTAAAACTTACAACAAAGATTGACAAGAAAAATTATGAAAAAAGATATGCTATGAAAACCCTAGCCAACAGAAAACCAGTGTAGCTGATGGAGTTGTATTAATGACAAAGTGGACCTCAAGGGACAAACTCCAGTAGAGATGAAGAAGAACTTTTTGGTAATCAAAGACTTTTTCCAACAGGAAGTATTACAATTCTAAATTTATACGCACCTAGCAACATGGCCTTAAAATATATAAAGCAAAAATGGGCAACATTAAAAAAAGAAATGCACAAGTCCATGATCATGATGAGATTGAAAAAAACAACAACAACATACCCCTCTCAGTGACTGACAGAACACACAGACGGAATAATCGGTACGAGCATTTACAAGTTAGAACGTCAGCTGGCGAACTTGATTTAAAGGATTAATTCTATACTCGGTAATTTTACAATGAGATTCGAAAGCACTCTGGGGTCATGGTTACGCACGGGAGCTTTGAGGTCAGACAGACCTGGATTCAAGTTCTGCCACGACTACTTTATCTGAGTGCCCCTGGGTGCTCCTGCAGGTCTCCGCTCTCCCAGCTGTTACAGCGGGGTAACTACCAGTGTAGATGACACAGGGTCATTGTAAGGGCCGACAGACATGCTGCGGGTGGAGCGCCTGGCCCAGAGCGGTCCCTGGGCTAACATCGTCTTGGCCATACCTTGCTCTTTTCTCGAAGCGTCTTAGAGATCATGGTCTGCTCAGTACTGCTCTTCTTCAGCTCCTCCCTGAGCTTCTTCGTTTCTTTCTCCATGTCTTGGATTTGCTGGAAGAGTTTCAACGACAGGGAAGTCAGCTTCGCTGAGGGGAGAGCTGCCTCCTGGGCTGAGAGGTCTGACTCTGCCTAACGCGCATCCCCGGTTTGCTACGGCGGAACCCTGGTCTGGTGGTCACTCCGTGCCCTTCCCGTGGGGGACAAGTCTCTGTCTGCACAGCAGAGTTTTGACCCCGCCCCTGCCCCAGTTGATACTGGGTAAAGAAAAATGATTAGTTTTGTTTGAAAATCAGCATGGACCCTGCATTAAACAGGACGAGATATCCATCGACTCATTGGAATCTCTTCTCTTGGGGGTATTTTTGAGATAGATCTACGTAAGGGCTGTTTAGAAGAACAGAACAGTGACATGTGTGTCACTGTGGGACAGAGGACACAAATTGACATCGTGTCTCCGGCATATGGGAACCGTCTGCCTGCTGAAGAGCAAGAGTGTTTGCTGGCACAGGACATCAATGTTTTCATTGTCATAGCCATATTTTCGTTGTATTTACTTTTATAGTCACCTGCCTACAGCAAAAAGATGTCCCTTTGTTTTGTTTTATGAACTGGTGCAAAACTGATGTACTTAAACACAAATACTTAAGAACTTTGCGCCAATAACAGTGCCCGTGGCTGTGATGAAACTGTGGAACATGAACGTTTGGGCGTCACAGGTCCGGCTGTGGGCAGGGGACCACAGTGGATGCCTGGCAGCTTGTGACAGCCAGCTGGCCATCGCCTGTCCCTGTCTCCATTCCAACCCCAGCCCAACCCCAAGGGAAATCCGGTGAGAGGGCGGGAGCCAACTGCCCAGAGAATCCTGGAAGAGTTATGTTTTCCACGGTCTTTCCACCCATTTCCTCCTTGAGGCTAGAGGCAGTGACTCAAAGTACTATGAGACTACGTTAACCAGAATGAACAATCACAAAGCCCCAGATCGTGTGCTCTCTAACAGGCCAAGGACCTCCTAAAAACCTGAAGGCCAAAGTCTAACCCCCTAAAAACCTGACGGTCAACGTCTAGCCCCCTAAAAACCTGAAGGTCAAAGTCTAACCTCTAAAAACCTGAAGGTCAAAGTGTAACCCCTAAAACCTAAAGGTCAAAGTCTAGCTCCCTAAAAACCTGACGGTCAAAGTCTAACCCCCAAAAACCTGAAGATCAAACTCTAACCCCCTAAAAACCTGAAGGTCAAAAATCTCAAAATTTAACACCCTAAAAATCTGAAGGTCAAAGTCTAACCCCCTAAAAACGTGAAGGTCAAAGTCTAGCCTTGCCGTGGGCACCCAGGGATGGCGGAGCTCAACTCACGGACTTGCAGAGTTTTAACTCTTTCTCCTGGGCCTCCCAGTGCTCCCTCTGCGTGTCTCCACTCTTCAGTTCCTCTTTCAGCACTGAGTACTGCGGAGAGAGAGGACAACGAGGCCACGTGGGGTTGTCTGGCGGCGGGGGGTTGTCTGGCCAAGTCCCCACGTTGGCCCCGAAGAACATTTCCTGCTGTTTAATCCGATCACATGCCCACATTCCGAGACCAGACCCTTTGCATCTGACGGACACAGGGGGCCCTGCAGTGGCTCCTTAGTCACCCCACTCTTGACTTCCGAGGAATAAGGCGCCTAAACGCTTTTTTGAAAGCCAGCGAGCCACACTGCAGGGAACACCCAGCCTCGTAGGGCTGGGTGCTCAGAGCAGAGGAACCGGGGTGTTTTCACTCTGACAAGCAGAGCATGGCTTTCGGGAACACGTCGGGGCAGGAGCTCGCCCGTGAACTTGGGCGGCTCTCCGTGCTTCTTGCAGGTTTCACCTCAGAGACTTAGCAGTCCTGGCAGCAGAGGGACAAACGGAATGGCCTTTCTAGAGGGCGGTTCGGTAACAGGCCTTCAGGGCATAAAGACGTGCCTTCTTTTTGACCCTGAAATTCTTGCTTTAGGAATGTGTGCTAAGGACAGTGACCAGAGACATCAGCCAATCTGCAGGTTCAAGAATGTGCTTTGTTGCTAGCAACAAGAAAGGAAAACAAACAAGCAAACAAACAGAGAAGCAACCCAAGCATTCAACGACAGGAGACCGCTCTGTTGCATTGTGTACATCCAGGAAAATATTGGGTAGCTTTTAAGACCAACGAAAACACGAGAAAACAGTATTTAACATTTAAAAATATGCACGATATAACTCCATCGTGAGATGGGAAATATGTAAGTCATTTATTTATTTCTAGGTAAGATATAGAAACGAGACTGGAAGAATATACATTAAACTATTAATGTTGATTTCTTGGGGGTAGCATTTCCTTTCTTCTCTTTTCAAAAACTTTGCTTTTTAATACCACCTACTTATTTTTCTAAAATTAATACCATGACATACATAATTTAAAAAAAAAAAAAAAACAGACAAACAGAAGAAGATAGGCATCCCAACTGTTTCCGGGAGCCCTGAGTGGTGAGGAGCCATAAGCACAGGCTAGAGGAGGAGGCGGACCTCGTTCCAAGGTCAAGGAGGAAGCGGAAATGGGAGGGAAATAATGCACATGCCCTTCGGGGAGTAGGAGAGCCAAACGGGTGCTGCTTCTCCATATTTCTTCCGCTGAGCATCGACTGTACAACCCCTCCCCCTCCCCGCCCGCACACGCTAACACACAATCCCACATCACACATAAAACAGAGGTCACGCGTGCCTGGGAAGCCAATCTGCTCGGGAGAACAAAGAGGCAGAGGGCTCGGCGAGGTGGCTGACCGGGGGCAGAGGCAGAGGGCGTGAGTAAAACTGGCCGCCCACTTCTCAGATGGTGATTTTGATATCCCCATTTCACAGGTGGGACAATGATGGCCAAAGAAGTTACGTTAAAAGCAAGCTCTGGGGCTGGACCCGTGTGTCTGACCCCAGAGCTCAGGCGCTGCCTTTTACCAGCTCCAATCTGGGTCTCGTGCTAAGCACCAGATATTAATTCTTCTGCCTCTTCTTTGGAACTTTAAGGTTTATTCTCACCCCGGCTTGCAGGCGGATGTAACTAGCTCATCAGGCAGCCACCGTGAATCTGAGCTGCCTCCTGAGATTAAAGCTATTAGGTTTTACCTTGACTCATCAAAACAGACAAGTCATACAAAAACGGAGAAATCTTACCCTATAGGGTGAGGATTCTAAAGTCCTATAGGGTGAGGATTGAAGGCGAGATTTGCAAGTAGTCAGAGGTACATTGAAAAAGTTCTTAATTTGCCCACCGAGTTCATTTCGCACAGAGGAATTCTCACACGCGCTAAAGTCTCGGGGGGAAACGAGGGTCTGCATGTCTGCATGTGGACCCTCAAACACCCTGCTCTGACAGCAGCTACGAAAACCAGCGGTGACTGGGGCCACGATGCAGCCAGCGTGGTCCTCCTCGGCCCCAGAGACACCGACTCGGTTTTGATATTAAGCCCATGCTAATCGTGTGTTTGTTCTTGGGATTAAACAAACTTAGAACAGGTGTTAGAAGATGTTTGCTGGATTCGAATACACCTCTTGCTTATTCCTGAACCACATACAAATGCTATTCTTTGAGAAGCCGCCAGGAACCTGGCCCCCGACTTTTAGTCTTTCCAGACGGGGGTCTGACCCACCCAGTGGCCGTCCTCCCTGTGCCCTTGGGCACTGGCCTCATATCGCCAAGGTGTGGTTTAAAGTAGGGCCCCAGGTCAGTGAGATGAGTGTGTCTCCTCTCCGCCTGATGCCAGCACTCACCCTGGAGCTGAGGGCTTCCAGCTGGTGATCCTTTTCTTTGTTCTCACTTTTTAGTTGATTCACCTCCTGTTTGAGTTGTTGAACTTGCTCATCCTTTGCTAATATGTCTTTTTGCAAAGATGACACCAGCCCTATATATATATAAAAAAAAGACACAGAGGTCAAAGACGCAATAAGAGTTATTGTCAACGTTACCGCCGTTGGCTAACTGTGGACAATGGAGACCCCGGGGCTTATTTGTTACTGCGGCATAACCCAGCCCTATGCCTCTCAAACTTGAATGTGCGTATGGAATACCCGGGATCTTATTAGAATGCAGATTCTGCTTCAGGAGGTCTGGGTCGAGGCCTGAGACTCTGCATTTCCTGCAAGGGCCCAGGGGATGCTGATGCTGTTGGTCCAAGGGTCACTCAAGGTGCTGAGCCAGGCTTGAAGCTTAGATGAGATTTGATGAGCCGACTAAGGGGAGCAAGCCTAGAGAATTTATCCTTAGGTTTCCGGAGTCCAGAGTAGCACCTGGCCTGTAGGAGGTGCTTAGCAAATATCTCAGGACATTCCAAGTTAGAGAGCCACATAAGCAGAGGCCTGGTGGCCGGGGGAGGAATGGAGTACGTGGGTAGAGAGTGAGGCAGAGGAAAAGCTGGAGGTCAGGCTGGCCCAGGGCACAGCACGCAGATTCACATGGAGACGGCGATTCACGTGTGGCTCTTATGGCAATGAACTCATTTCCTGCTGTGTACTGAGCACTTGAAGGGCAATGTGCCCAACCAGACTCAGTGCCTGCTCCCCATCTTTTCCTCCCCCCTGCCCCCCTTTCTCTGTTAATGGCCCCATCCTCTTCAGGTCTCTAGACATGTCATTTTTTCTGCTTTAGAAACCCCAGTGGTTTCCCACCACCCTTGGAATAAGACCCAGACTCCTGCCTGCGACCTGGTTTTCCCTGGCCCGTGTCCAGCCAGCCCCTCACCTTCAGCTCCTCCCACACGTCAGCCTGCTCCAGCCTCAGGCCTGTGCACTTGTGGTCTCTCTGCCTGGAACACCTTTCCCTCACCTCCGGACCACTCTTCCCTTTCCCATCTCAAAGCCTTGTCCACGCCCGCCCACACAGCTGTTCTCCCTTTGCTCTGTGCCCTGAAGCACCCCGCCATTACACTGCAGAGTTTTCTCTGAAACAGGCTTGTTTATTCACCTGTTTACTTGTTATCTGTCACTTGCTCCCAAATGTGAGTACAGGCACCTGACTGTTTTGCTCAGGGCTCTCTCTCTAGCCCCTAGAACAGGCCCTGGCATCTAGTAGGTGCTCAAGAAACATGCTGAATGAATGAAGAAGTCCAGGCTAAGAAGCAGCCGTGCCCTGGACCATGCCCTGCCTGCCCCTCACCCACCCACATTCTTTAGCATGGAACGACCTCTTTGGTCAATAGAAAAAGGTTTCCACTTGGGCCCGAGAGAATCAGGGTGAGATGGGCAAGATGACGGGTGTCTCAAAGCGGCAACCCCCACTTAGTCCACATTCTGGTTTGTGTTCGTGGCAAGCTGGCTCACGGAACTGCCCGAGCCACACGGCGTCCCGAGTTCCCCCTGGTGAGGCCGCTCAGCTCATCTAGCTAAGAGACAACAGTCACTCAAATATTTATCGGGTCCTGCCCTAGGAACTGGGCAGCAAAAAAATACTTCTCTTGAGAACACACTCTAGTTCTCTGACAGCTGCTGCTAAGACGGCTGAGGCTGCAGCCGCTTCAGGAGCAAAGGAGCCGTGGCTGGCTGGTTGGTGACATCTGCCACAGCCGTGGTGGGAGAAGGAGAGGGAGGGAGGCGGCTCACAGGCCCGACCAGAGAGTGCTCACCCGCCGTGATGGCATTGTCCCTCCTCAAGTTCTCGCCCTCGTTCTTCAGCGTCGTGATTTCTGAGTTCCTCTCGGACAGGGTCTGGCACAGCACCTGGCTGTAGCCTTTCTGAAGTGCATTGACCTGTGGGCAGAGGAGGCAACACATGGTCAGTGGGGACGGGGGGTGGGCAGCCCAGGTCTGCAGGACACGCTGGTGCTTTTCCAGGGTTGAACAGAAAAAGTCAGATGGATCTTGGGTTGGGGTGTCGAGGAAACCAAGCGTTTTAGTTCTAACTAGTGGAAGGGGCAGGAGAGGGCCTGTTCCTTCAGTGACCACCGTTGTGTATGTGATCCGACCACGAACGTGTCACCTGCGTGCCCACACAGGGGCTCAGGTGCAGCTACCACGGGGGACGCCTGGTCCCATCAGCAGCCTCTCTACAACCTTTGGACTCTCAGCTATAAACAGACCAGGCTTTGGTTCCCAATCATCCACCACTGACTGGATGCAGAGCAAAGTTTGAGAGAGGGGCGCAGGCTACAAAATTAATTCGCTCCCATGATCATAACAATCTCTCAGAACATTCCAGAGCTAAGAGACCCTGTTCACAGATGTTACTTCTTTGATAGCTCCTCACAGCATTTGCTCCCATTCTCCACGTGAGCAACGTGTGACTCAGAGAGGCGAGGTCACCTGCTCGGGGTCGGTCACACGGCTGGTCAGAGGTGGAGTTACGATTCAGATCTGGATTTCAGCTGCCCGGTTCCAGTTCTTTCCACCTTGCTGCCTGGCTCTGGGACCTAGCGTTAAAAGCTGGCGGCTGTGAAGCACAGTGTGGGCTCGGGAGCCGGACTGTGGCCTTCCAATTCCGTCCCTGCCACTTCCGGGCTGTGTGAAAATGCGGAGGACATCAGAGTCTGTCTCATTTTTTTTTTTTTTCATTCAGTAAATGGGTGACAATGGTCCCGATCTGACAGTCAAAAGAAATGGGTGAATATGTGTGTGAGTGCTCAGAGAGTGGCTGGCACACGGCGTATAGGTGTCGGCTGTGACTGTCCTCTCACCTGATGTGACACAGTGCGTTTTTGCTGCCTTGGGGGCAGGTCGATCGGTAAACTTTTTCGTGCATTTGTCAGGCTTGTCTAGGCTCGCCTAAGCACCAGTGTAATCGTCATTTCAGAGGAAATACAGGAATCCCTGTTAACCGGCGTGTCATTGCTGGAGGCACCCATAAAGAAGCGATGGGGGTGAGGCACGCTCGCGCAGTGTGGGTGAGGGCCTCGCCACCAGGTGGCACGCATGGACTTTGTTCTTGGTTTCTGTCCCCGAAAACCTTGTCATTGTTACTCTGGTGGAATGAACAGAACCGTCAAGGTTGCACTTCATTTTCTGACTCTTCTCATGCACCATCCATGGTTCAGATGCCATGACATTTGGGGAAGTTACACTTATTTTTTTTTCTCCCCTAGGGTATCTGAGATATTGGGGAGGGGGTAATGCCAGAAGGTGGGGAGAACACACCTCACCCTCTGTCTCTTACCCTCCCCATGGCTTTACTTTTGCACATTTGTTCTTTGGAAACTCTGAGTGAAAACATTTATTTTACCTCTTACTGTTCTCTGTTGGGGAAACATCACCTTCCCATAACAGGTACTTGGAATAATTAAAATTAGCTCCTCTCAGATGAATGTTTTTATTTGCATGATGCCAAAGGCAAAACATAAACTTCCAGAAGGGGAGGGAAAACATACTCTGCCCCACTAAAAGCTCCAGTGCTCTCCACAGATATACAATATTCAATCTAAGTATCAGAGTCTTAGGATTTTAGATTGTGGGGAAACGCCAAATAAGTCTTCAAAACCCCTTTATTTCTTTCACTGCCAAAAGCAGTATCCATGTTGTCATTGGCATCAATACCAAGACGTTTAACATCTGTGATGCTGTGCAATAAAACAGACACTGAATGATGAGACAGTTAAGTGTTTCAGGAGGGACTGCTTCAAGCACAGGTGCATAAAATGCACGGCGGGAATCGTTTCCTAGTGGCGCTGTAGCAGATCGATGGCCTCTGAGAGCGAATCATTATGTGCATGCTGGCAGGAGACCACGGAGAGCGTATAAAATAATCAGACCAATAAATTGGCCTGCCATGTGATTTATACTTCTGGCTGAATGTTCTGCAGCCAATAGATTATTTAAGAAACGAAAATGTGAGCGGACGACGCTCGATTTGCGTTCAGACCAACTGCAGCCTCTAGTTCAGATATGCCTCGTTCCAAAATATTCTCCCTCATTTATTAGTGAAGATCAAGGGGTGGGAGAAGGCGACAGAATGATGAGTCAGTGTAATCCTTTCTAGATAATTTCTTTGTAAAAAAAAACAAAACAAAACTTTTCCCAGACATCACAAGCCACTTTAAATAATACCCAAATTGTGACCCGCTGACACTGAAAGATTTGTGGGAATTGCACAATGTTATGTGTCAAATACATTTTCAACTACAAAAAAAAAAAAGAAAAAAGATATGTAGGAATTATTCATCTTTGTCCATGTATCTGGACAAGACACATCACTTTTGCTCAGGAAAGCTCTGAAATGGGAGAATAACTGAAAGGGATCTTTCTCCATCCAAAGGCCAAATTGGGTTCAGTTCAAGAAAAAGATGCTCATCAATGAGTCAGCCACATATCAAAGTACTTAGACCCATGAGACCTGCTGCTTTTATTGTTTTTGTTTTTTGTTTTTCAAAAACAGGTCCAAAAGAGAGTCATTTGTCCATTTAAACATTAGAGCATTGTCTCCCTCATCGGAGCGTAATCAGGGCAAGGCAAAGGCAAACATCATGTCTGCTTTGTTCTCCGCTGAATTCCCAGAGCCTGGAAGAGGGCATGCATGGCTCAGAATAGGCACATTACAAATATTTATGTGAATGAATGAACACATAGATGGATGAATGAATGAATGAATGGACGGATGGATGAATGGACGAGTGAACAAATGAACAAATGGACAGACCTGGTCTTGTCGGAGTTCTGGATGGTGATCAGGCCCAGCCTTGGCTCTCATGGAGCTCACAGCCTCCTGGCGGAATCTTCTAGGCTCACCATGAGCAACCTAAGTCCTTTTCTAGGGCACCACGACCAGGACCGAGACTGTGCACCTTGAACTGACTGTCGAAGGGCGAGGCAGTACCAGGGAACCAGAGAGCAGAGGCTCTAAGCGTGGCCATCTTTTTAAGCAGCATTATGCACTGAGGCCAATATTCGTCAGTGGCCAGGCTTTTTTCTTTCTTTTTTTTTTTTTTTATCAACTTTGTTGGGATATAATTTATGTACACGATCTATGGCCAATTTTAATGTAGTTCTTAAAAAAAAAATGGGCCTAGTTTCGAGAGAAAGAACATGCTTGGTAATTCCAGAAATTCCAGGTGGAGAAATTTTGTTGGATGAAATTCCCCACGAGTGAGCCAGCAACTGCCCTCAGGGGTTTGGTAAAGGCATGAGTGTTGGAACATGGGGCGGTGGGGTGGGGGGGTCCATCACCCCCTCTCTAGCTAACTGCCCACAGCTCTCTCTGGCTGGGGCTGGGTGGATGTGAGACGTGGTCACTGAAGCAACAGAGTTGGGTGGAAATATGAAGTAGGGGGGCGGTGAGAGCATGGGGTCTGCAAGGAGGCAGACCTGAACTCAAATCGCACCATCACCGCTCTCTGCAGTGCAAGTTGTAACAAGTTACCGGGCGTCTCCGAGCCTGTCTCTGTCTCCTCGCCTGTAGGATGGTACGTGTCAGGGGTCATGAGGTTTAAATGAGCGTCTAAAGCATTTGCATCAGTGCTTGCCCATGATAAGTCCTTAGTCAGAGCTGATACTGTTCTTACTAGGCTAGGAGGCTGCCAGGTCTCTAATCCCTGGGATGTGTGCTCTTACCCACCATGCTGAGCTGCCCACCCCTTTCCTAACTATTTGGGTGGCTCCCTTCTCTACCCGAGAGCTGTTACCCTGTGTCACGACTCCAAGGTCTCGGCCGACTTGTCCCCGACTCCTACCTGGCTTTTCAAGTTCTGGATCTCTTTCTGTTTGGCATCGATATTTTTGTCCAGCACCTGAAACTTCTGTGAGATCTCCCTCTCGCTCTGCCTGGAGGTGCTTGTCTCCGTCAGCTTCTGGCTCAGGCTGGCCACTTCGTTCTGCAGGCTGGCTATGACGGCATCTTTGTACTTAGAGTCAAGTTCAAAATCTGAGAGACGGCTGACTTCTTTTCCCAGCAGCAGAATTATTTCATCCTGGGTGGAGGCCAGAAGGGACGTTTACTAGGTGTGGGTTTGGGGGCAAGGCTGTTCCCACTTATAAAAATATAGGGAAAATGCAGTATAATTCTTTGGGGAAGGCGAGGGCAGGGAGGGGAAAGACAGGCTTCCAAGGCTCTCTGTCACCTGGAAAGCCTCACCTGGTCTGATGATCTGCTTATATACAGACTCCTATAAATGGATGCTTATGCCTCACAGGAACTACAACTTTTCTTTCCCCTAAAATTATACTCCCATACTGAGAACAAGCATCCCTGTTGGGAACTTTTGTTGCTAGAAAGTTTATTTATACTATTTATTTTTATTTTTATTTATAACATTCAGCCCAACACAGTGGGGACCTAGGAAGGGTAATTAGAAAAACGACATTCTAGTCGACCACATTCTGACTATAACGAGGGCTATTTTTAACTTCGGCAATCTAATACATTCTGAAATATTTCTTTGCCTCCTTCCTCTCTCCTGGTACTCTCTGCCTCTTTTGGTTATCGATGTAAAAATGTATTCCGGGAACTGAATCAGGAAAGTAAATGAGACAGGAATGGTGATTTATTTGTGTGGGCTCACGCAGACTCTGGGCTGGAAAAAAACAAATTGCTGGCCGACTTTACCCACAGGTATAATTAACCCAGTTCTCTATCTTTCTAAAAGAAAAAGCTCTGCAACCACAGAATTTTAAGGTTTCCCCTGAAAGGAAAAAAAAAAAAAATCCCCCAAACTTCTCACCAGAAGTCATCAATACAATGTCAGGAAGACTGGGGGCGGAGGGAGGAGGGAACATCTCTAGATACATTTTTCAAATGCAGTTATAGAATTTCTACTCTTGAAGGAATTCCTGCTCTTCGAACAATTTTCTGTTGGTTGGAAGGAGATAAGGGGCAATTTCTAGGCCAGCTCATTGCCAGGGGAGCTGACCAGTCAGTCAGCCTCAGCAGCTCCTAGCTGCCTGACCCGTGGTGGTGGAGGACAGGGTTTTGAGGAAGCCCATCGGGCATTGCTAACTGCCGCCAAGGGTCCTTCTTAGGGTCTTTGTCAATGCTTGTGGCAAAACGTCGAGAGACAGCTTCACACATTCCGTGCTCCAGGGCAGCCTGCTTTGTTTTGCCCAATCACTAGTCGCCCAGAGCTTCCATGCTCAGCCAGGTGCTTGTGAATGATTCACGCAACCAACATTCATTGAGCAGCTACTATGTGCCAGGCCCAGTGCTGGGCGCCGGAGCACAAAGCAGCCTGCGGGGTGTGGCGTCCAGCTGTGCTTTCTGCCATTCTGGGTGAGGACCCTGCACCTTGCCTTGAGGGAGCGTCCCCCTCTTCCACGAGGTCTTAAGAGGACTGCAAACCCTGTGCCTTGCTCCTTCCTGTCCCACCTCCCCACGTGCTGTGGCAGAAAGCCTGGCTTCCGAGGGAGGGGGCGGGGAGAGATTGGTGGTGGGGAACGTAGCAATGACGTCATCTGAGCTCCTGGGCTGAGCCGTGCCTGAAGAGAGCCGGCCTTCACATTTTCCAATAAGATGGGCCAATAAATGCTTAAGCACTTGAAGGAGTGCTGGCAAGTCGGGGCATAAATGGCTCATAAATAGAAAAAAATATATACATGTGGTTACACTGTATTTTCAGGTTAACAACTGGGGTAGATTGGGAAATGGCTACAAATACTCTGCAGCTTTTGCCATCAAGTGGTCGAATCTATTCCCCTGTCCCCACCAAATCTGGGCAGGCCCTGTGACCTGCTTCTACCAACTGAATGTGGTGGAAGTGATGTTAAATAATCTCTATGCAAGTTCTTAAGAGGCCACCCACTGACTGCAATGACATGAGTGAGGCCAGGGGACACAAGCAGAAGAACTTTCCAGGTCAAGCTGTAGATTTTGAGAAACAATTGCTGTTTTAAGCCACTAAGGTTTGGGCTGGCTCGTTGCCCAGCAACAGATTAACTGCTACAGCATCGGAGCCTGGCTTCTCATCTTACTGCCACGTTTCTCAAAGTCTGGTTCCAGGACACCTGCGTTAGGGCCACTGGCTACCTGAGGTTGCATATTCCTTGTGTCTACCAAGAACCCCAGGTGGTTCAGCTCCTCAGAGACTCTGGACATGCTGCTGGCTCAGGCCCCGGGCCTTACGGAAAGCCAGAGGTCATTCAGCTGCTTCTTCTAGGATAATTGTCAGGCCGTGTCTCAGGGAGAAATTACCCCGGATCCTTCTCAGGATTGCTTGAATTCACCTGTCTGGTTCCAGTTCCTGTTTCACTCTCTACACCTCTCTAGTTCTGTCTCTCTCTCCGACCTCAGTGCTCGCTTCTTCCTGCTAGGAAACGTGTTTCCCCCGCCACTGTCCTGTCCATCGTGGTGGACCAGTTACCGTGTGGGACTTAGAAGTGCCGGCCTGGAAGTTAACCGGGCCCAGACGTGAATCCTGACTCTGCCCCTCGCACCGTGCAAACTCGAGCGAGGTACCTGAACTCTGAGCACCATCAGTTCCCTCACCTGTAAAGTGAACGTGGTCAAAGTCTGTTTTGAAGACTGTGAAGAAGAATGAGCTAACTGAGTGTCAAGTGCACAGGACACGGAACCAGCACACAGTGGGTGCTCAGTCCACTGTGGCCATCGATGCTGTTATTCGGGATGAAATGGACAGTCACCCGTTTTAGTTGAACGTCCTGGGGGTAAGAAGTGGTTTCTTGGAAGTAGTAAAAAATGGCGCTTCTAGGCCACAGGGAACAAGAGGCCGTGGCGATCCCTCTGCCGTCCCTGGGCTGTCCTCCCTGCCCGCCCTGAGACCCCTCACCTTGTCCTGCTGGGCCAGGTCCTGGTCCACGTGAATCTCCCGGGAAAATCCTGCCTCGGGAATCCCCTCGGTCGCCGACTGCTCCGACACTTCCATGACGTTCCTCCACACTAACACGCAAGGTCAGAGAGAACACAGAGCAGACTGTGAACACCCCCAGGTCAACCTTCACCTTCATCTCCTGGGCATCACATGTACATCTCATGGAATAAAAAAACTAAAGCTGTGTATATGTTCGTGAAAAAACAATGACAGCATTACAGACGCACTCGAAAGCGATAAAGCCACCTCAGGCCTCGCTCCCACTGTTAACTGGGCTGATTTACTTCGATGTGACTCTTTCCAGACTTGGCTCTGTGCCACATAAGAGCTGATGACCTCAGGTGAGTCACTTACTCTCTCTAAGCCTTAGTTTACTCGTACATAATTTAGGGTCACTAACAGTCTCTGTTATAAAGGCCTATTTGAGGTTTAACTAACGATAGGGCAGGGGTTGGCAAGCCATGGCCCTAGGGACAAATCTGGCCCTCCATCTGTTTTTGTAAATAAAAGTTTGATAAAAACACAACCCCACTCATTCCTTTACCTATTGTCAGCTTCTGTTTTCCACTGCAAAGGCAGAGTTGAGTCATATTGATAGAGATGACAGAGCCCACAAGGATAAAATGTTTGCTATGGGCTCTTTACAGAAAAAGTTTCCTACCTCTGGCGTTGAGCATTTAGCACTAATTGTTAGCTAATTTTTAATCCCAATTACATCTTCAAAACAAACAAACAAACAAACAAACAAAAATGTATTTATATCACAGGGATTTTTCTCCAGCTTGCCTTTGCACCTGACAATATGGCAAAACATCTTCCTGTGTCAGTATTCATGGGTATACTGCATTTTTTTTTAACGGCAGCATTGTCATCTGTTGTACAATGTGCTGAAAAGCATTTAACTAGAATCCATTGACAGACATTTTTTAAATTTACCCCCGATGTCGCAAGGGCCATTTAAATGACGTTCAGAGGTTCTGGCATTGTTATGTGGGAAGCCCCACTCTACGTCCTACCAAACATAGCACATTTTATTCACATTTACACTGAATACAATTTTTTTTTTTTTTTTTTTTTGGTGCAGAAACTTTTGAAAGCATTTCTGGAACTCTGCTTTCAAGATGACTTGGCTCCGAGCGCTGCATTTTAAATTTCCAACTGACTGTGATTTCTGGGCACATTCTTGTCTTCTCGTGAAGTGAGAAATTGAAGCAATTGTTTTAGAAGGTAATGAAACATTAATGTGTGTCAACGTTGACGATGAATGAAGTATGCACTGTCACGCCTGTGGACATTTGTTCAATCATTTATTAATTTTGATTCTGCATTTTTTACTGATGCGTTTTAGAGCCAGTAATCCCCCCCTCCCACCTCCCAACCCCAGGTCTCAAACAAGCAGAAACCCTTCTCAAACATGCCCAAGCCGCTTTCCCTGTGGTGGCGAACGTATCCAGCGTCAGATACTGCCTTGTGTAGCTGGACCTTGGGTCATGTCCCCTCCCTGCCTGACACTGGCTGTCACTTCTCACTGATCTTTTTATGTGGTCTTGAGCCCCATTCTTCTTGGAGCCGACCCTGCAGCCACACTGACCATCTCCCCTCACTCCCCGCACCTCGTCCACCACCCGGCCCTGGCACCCACAGTCCCTGCCACCCAGAAAGCTGCTCCTTGTGCACTTAGTGAATGTCACTTGCACTCAGCTTAAGTGTCACTCCTTCGGGGACACCTTCCCAATTCCTCACCTAAGTCAAGTCCTACAATCCATGAGCTCAGGGGGCACCAAGTACCTCCCCTGCCGGGTGCTATCACTTTATAGATGCTGTTCTGTGATGGTTTTGCTCATGTTGATCTCCCTGGCTATGTGGCTGAGGACCATGTCTCAGTTTGTGGCCCTCGAAACGTGTTTACTAATCGTATTTTACAGATGTGCGAACTGATGCACAGAGAGAGAGAAAAACCCTGCCTAAACTCAAACAGCTAGGAAGAGGTCAAACCCAGGGTCAACCCCAACCCATCTTGGGTCCGTGTGGCATGTGCCGGTGGGAAAAGGCGCCCAGGAGTATTGTTTGAGAACGAGAGCACCCTGCCGGGCCCACACTCATAACAACGCATGAAAGGCTTGTTGGCCACCAGGGCCTGCCCTGCGTAAACGCTAGCTCTCACGACAACGCCGTGAGGCAGGCACTGTGGCCGGCCCTGCTGTAATGCCGGGAAACCAGGGTGCCGGAGGCCACACGTCTGGACGGGGGTGAAGTCAGGGTCTGAGCCAGCCAGTCTGGCTCCGGAATCCGGGCACACGAACCTCCCGGCAGTATCAGTCTCCCCCTTGCCCGCTCCTGACCCACGACCCCCTAGAGTGGTGAACTCCTCAGTGAGGGAGTGAAGGAAACAGTTAAGGTGACCAACTGTCCAGGTTTGCCCAGGATTGAAGGTTTCCTGGGGTTGGGGACTTTCAGTGCCTTCACCTTCAGAGTCTCAGGCAAAGCAGGACAAGTTGCTCTCCCCTAGAAATCGCTGAGAAGAGCAAGCTCCCCGCCCACCCTCCTACACTTGGGGTTCCTGGCACCAGGCAGAGGCCCGCAGCTCCGCCAGATGGCGGGGCTCAGGGCAGAGGCCCTGCCGGGTGCCAGCGGATGCTCTGGTCTCAGCATTTGGAGAGCGGGAGTGCTCACAGCACCCTGAGAACGTGCATTCCACCTTCTCTCAGCTTCTGTGCATGCGGGTGCAAGCTCTGGGCCCCAAGAAACAAGACGGCGGCTCTCTCTCAAACACTCTGTTCTCCTCTTTCTGTCTTCCTCCCCACGTCTGGAAGAGGCTTCCCAGTCTCTCCTTCCTTTACCCTCAACTGACTCGATGGTGAGAAAACTTTTATTTGAAGCTCATTTCCCCTACCTCACTCTCTTGGTGCTAAAGTGACAGGAGCTGCCTTGTCTGACAGAAAAACCATGTGAGCTACATATGCAACTTAAAATTTTCTAGTAGTCACATGAAAACGTAAAAAGAAGAGATGAAATTAATTTTAGTAATATATTTTATTTAATACAGGAAAATATCATTCTAACATGTAATCCAGGCAAAAAATATTGAGATATTATATATTATTTTTCTTTTTGGTACTAAGTTTTTGAAATCCGGCATTTATTTTACATTCACGGTGCATCTCAACTTGGAAGCTAAATTTTCAATGGAAAGACTCAATCTGAATTTGGATTTCACAAAAATTTACAGTTGGAAAAATAGATTTGCATCCCCGAGATGTTCCAGGCATACTTCAAACCTTCCAACAAACTGAATCAAATATCAGTTTTTTTTTAATTTAAATTAATTAGAATTAAACATGTTGTTCCTCGGTCACGCTAGCCACAACCTGGTAACCACCAGCCACGTGTGGCTGGTGGCGGCCGTGTCAGAAAGCACAGGACTACCACATTTTCCCTTCTGTTTCCCCTCTTCTTAACCTAATACCGCCCTTCCTGCCAACATCTATAACTGGGTTGAAAAAGAAGGAAAAAGGAGAAGTGAGATTTTTTTAAAAAAAACCTTTTCTGGAGCAGGCTTTGACTATAATATCTAGTCAAATTCTGGAGGCCCCTGCGATGCGTTAATGATTGTCACAAGGCTGGTGGCTTATTTAAAAAATATTCAGCATAGTCTGTTTGATGCCCCATTCAACCGAGGGGCAGTCAGTGGCCCCGAGCAAGAGCCCCACGCTGGTGGAAAAGTTAAAGCAGCTGGGTAAGAAAAAAAAAGAAAAAGAAACAGCTCGTGTGTCCAATAATAAAAGAATAGATTAAAAAACTCCATGGTCACACAACAGAATTTCTTGACAATAAAAAGAAACAAACTCATGATGCATAGAAATGGATGAATCTCAGAAACATTAAGCTGAGTGAAAAAACCTTTCGCAAAAGAATATAAACTACATGATTGTGTTGATTTGAAATTCTAGAACAGGAATTCCAATTCCATGGTGGAAAAAGAATTCAGAAGAAAGCTGTGGGCATGGCTTTCGCCTAATATAGTGAACCCCAGTAAGAAACACTGCCAGCTTCTGACAGTGACTCACAACAGTAAAAGAAGCTTTTGGACCCCTATGCTTCTACAGGCAGGAAGCAGATTGTAAATTCTATAGCTGCAAATATAAACTACTCTTTCATGGAATAGGAAGAAAAGCTCAGAGGACAGAACTAAGGGACAGGAGTGTTGAGACAAGAGCCATGAACAGTCATTTCTGGGGAAGGGTAGGACTAACGCCTGATCAAGAAACTGCCAATGTTTTTCTGGCTGGATTTCAGAAATGCTTTGGGCCAGTGCCTCCTGTATGTTTCCTGTCTTTCTCCTTTTTGGACAAGAGGGGTACCCGCAGCAGTTACGTGGTATCTGTCCCACCAATGTGTACGTTGGGTGGGAGGGACAGATGACTTGTCTCTGTAGTTCACAGGTCTTCAGATTGCTAGAAACAGCACTCAGGCTGAACTTAAACTACACGCATGAGTTTCGTTTGTACCTGGACTTAATTTAGGTGAGATTCTGGAATTTGAGCTGATGCCATGGTGGGGTGAGACTCTGGGGGCCTTGGGAGAGGGTGAGAGCACCTTACATGTGGGAGGGCGGTGAATCATTGAGGACCAGAGGGCGGAGTGTGGTAGCCGGCCACAGAGATGACCACCAAGAATTCTCGCCTCTCGGTTTTCAGGCCCATGTGCAGTCTCCTCCCACACTGGACATAGCAGACTGTGTAACCAGCAGGATATTGCAGATATGACAGAGAGTGACTTTTGAGGCTTGGTCATAAGAGACACTGTAATTTCCATCTTGCTCTCTTGGACTGCTTGCTCAGGAGGAGCCAACTACCCCATCATGAGGACACTCCAGTAGCTCTCTGGAGAGATGTTATGTGGCGAGGAGCTGAAACCTCCTGCTGACAGCCACATGAGGGCCCCGTCTTGGAATCAGATTCTCCAGCCCCGGTCAAGCCTTCGAGTGACTGCAGCCCGACAGGAGCCCGTGAGCCACAGCCACCCAGCTCAGACGCTGCCACATTCCTGACCCACATGCACTAAGATAATTCTTCTACTTATTTATTTTTGCCTGAGGCTCCTAAGTTGGGAGAGAATTTGTTATGCAACAGTTGATAACTAATACATATTACATGTTAATTTCACATCAAGAAGAAAAACCGTTGAACTCTAGTTAGTGGTACATATGCTAAAATACTTACGGAGAAGACTAAAGATGTGTGTAACTTACTTTGAAATGGATAAGAAAAGGTAGATTCATAATTGAATAGAAGGATGGAAAGACCAATAGATATGCAATAACGAGGATAGAAAACTGCTAATGGTGGAATTAGGTATATGGGGGAGTTCTCTATAAAATTCTTTTTACTTTGTAGTATGTTAGAAAATTTTCATATTAAAATGTTGGGGGGAAATGGCTGAGTAATTTTTTAACTCGAGTGGTAGGTACATGAGTATTCATTTGATGATGATGATGATGATGCTGATGATATAAACTGTAGAGATTCATTTACTCCTTAGTTAGTATATTTCATAATAATAACTATTGTTTGCATGGCTGGAGGAAGTGACTAGGTGAATGGTTCTGAGTGAGGCCAGGGCAGGTGTGGAGCCACTGAGAGACGTGGGGACTCAGAGGCTGGGACTCAAAGGACAGAGAACGGGACCTTTAAAGCAGAGGCCATGGAGGAAACCCAGGAATCATGCCAGGAGCTAAGTCAACGCGGCTGCTCTGGCAGTGAGGCTGCTGAGGTCAAAAGGACAATGACAGACAGGAAGCCTCCTCCCCACGTGCCATGAGGCCTTCCGGGGGAGAGAGCGAGGGAAAGAACCCCTGAAGGCTGTGAGTCCCCAGAGTGGCCAGACTGTGCGTGACAGTCACGGAGATAGCCAGACTTAAGTCTGACTGAAAAACATTAGATTGGATTAGATTGAATATGTCACCTCTGGGGAAGTAATTTTCCTCCATAAGCCTCAGTGTCCTTTCACCTGTAACATGGTAATGAAATATTTAAAAACCTCCTAAGGCAAGGGGGAATTTCAGTTACCAATATTTCTGCACATCTGAGTCAAAGTGTGTAAAGGTAGATCCTGCCACACATTCATATGTATGTGTGTGCATGCACACACATACACACACACACGCACGCACTCATCAGAGAGGTATCGATGTGTGTACATGGGCAGAGCAAAGTCTGGAGGGATTTACACCAAGAAGTCTACAGGGAGAATCCGACGACAAGGGTGACTGCTGATCTTCAACTCTTTTCTTACTTCCTGTTTATCCCAATTTTTTTTTTTCACAATTGACTATGTTCTACTTTTAGAATCAGAGAAAATAAGCAAAAAGCCAAGAGCCATCCTCGTGGCTCTAAGCCCGTGCCCTAAGCCGCCGGCAGAAGTGCCTGTGAAATACCTTGCCTGATGATAGGAGGCCGGTGGGCGCTGTTCACGACGACGGAGAACATCTTCCCGTTGGCGCTCACGGGCCGCTTCTGGGAGCCCGGCGGGCCCTTGCTGGGTCTGGGGAAGCCCTGGGACCAGCTCTTCTGCACTGGCACCGGCCGGACGCCTGGGTGGAAGGGCATCTGCGGTGGCGAGGGTGACTGCTTTGGCTGCTGTGTGGCCCAAGGCGGTGGCGGCCTTGTCCAAGGTGTTGGGGCCCTGGCCCATGGGAAGGAGACCTGCGGGGGGCAGACGGGAGGGTCAGGGGAGGTGATGATCGGCTGGGGGTGGGGGGCCTCCAGCCCTTTGTCCCAGCCGTGTGACTTGCAGTCCTAGGTTTTGGCTCTTAAGTCACTTTCGCCAGACTCTTTCCAAGACTGGGACGGTGGTCCCCACCACGGGTCTCTTTGCACAGTGCCACACCGCCATTTCTCAGGTGCAGCCTGCATGACGGGCACCCTGCCAAGGAGTTCCCACGCACTAAGTCATTTAATTCACCCAGTGCTCTTCACCTCAGATGAGACCGCGGCTGAGCAGGCCCTAGCGACTTTCCGAAGATGCTCGATTTACTGGTGAGCTGCTGAGCGGGCGAAGGGTCACCTCTAAGAGGACAAGGGCCTTTGGTCTGTCTTGATCAGCACCTGGAATAAATGCCTGGCACACAGGGAGCAGGCCTTCAAACACTGGTCGGCGGAATAAACAAGCAAGTCACGGAGACTCGAGCCTGCGAGGACCCCACGGCCTGCTTTCTCTTCCCCTGCTCTGTGCATCCTCCTGCCACTCCTACTCCATCTGCCCCCTGAAACCGAGAGCCCTGGGGTGGCAGGGCCCCCGACTGTCTCACTAACCTTTGATCCTCAACACCCAGTGCACCAATTCCCGAGAGATGCTCCATAAATATCTATCCACGGAATCCCCCTTTGTCTAACCCTTGGGTGTAATATTTGTAGCTACTTAGGATGGACAGCACATCAAAATCCCTCTGACCACAGAGAAGCAAACACTAAGTAGGAGGTTCTGACACCTGGCTTTTGTCTTGGTTTAATGCTTAGTGGTGGCTTCTCCCTGTGCCTAATGGTTAACCAATGACATCGGGGAGAGCTGTCATTTATTGCACTTCACTCTCTATTCCTCACCATAGTCCTTCAGGGGAGGACGTCTCCTTATTCCTGTTTTATAAGGGAGGCTGGGAGAGGTTAAGGAGCTTGGAGGAGGGGGGTGTGTCCGGGAGTGGTGGGGAGGGGGATCAAGGCCTCGTGGCCTCTCTCTCTCTCCACTCCCTTTCTCTTTGGGTCTCTGTCTCTCCCCTCCCTTTTGGTCTCTCCTGTCTCTGTCTCCTTCTCTCAGCTTCCCCTCCCTCCCTGTTCGTTCTCTTGGCAGAAAAAATAAAACACACTCTGTGAGTCAGAAGCTAAGTTCAAAGGTTTGCCGCCTACGTAGGATCACACAGTGAATCCCCACTGGACGAATCCCCACCAGACAGTAGAGGATCTAGGCTCAGCGCTGCACAGTGAGAAATGGGACA
Source organism: Macroglossus sobrinus (assembly GCA_004027375.1). Lineage (NCBI taxonomy): Eukaryota > Metazoa > Chordata > Mammalia > Chiroptera > Pteropodidae > Macroglossus > Macroglossus sobrinus. The sequence continues at coordinate 113,867 of PVKZ01002089.1, forward strand.
CAGCTGGTTCACAATGGGAGCCCTGGCCGTCAGGACTTCCTATTCCCTCAGAGGAAGGTTCCCTGCTCACTCAGGCTCCTGGACCCATCTTTTAGCTACGGTCCTTCCCGGGCAGGTCAGGAAAGGGTTCTTGGAGTCAGTGAGAATGGTGCTCAGGGAACTCGAGCCTGGGGATTTCTGTCGCAGCATTTACGGTGACACTGGCCCACTTTAAATCTGTCTCCAGAGCGGGCCTGGCAGTGTTGCTATTGTCTGTGTAGTTCTGAATCTCTCCACCGTGAACCTCTCACTTTCTCCAGCTGTGCTTTCTTCTTTTTATTCCTCTGGGAAGTGAGATATCCTGCTCCTGCCCTGCTAACTTCTCCATCCACCTGTCCCCCCCCGCTTCCCTTCTCCTTCTCAGGGGCTGTCTTGCTTCAATCAGTCCTATAAACCTTTTCCGTTGGTTTGATAAAGATTTACTGAATGAATGGGCTGAAGGTGAGAAGGGGTAAATGCTAATGCGTTTTACCCCAGCCTCCTAGAAACCAAATTTAGAGACCTCGCTAGGAATTCCCTTTCATGCTGGGGTGCTCAGGTAAACCTGCCTCACCACCAACTAATTGCAAGGGCGCTAAAGGGAGGGGTGACGTCGCATGCCTTCAGGGTTCCACTTCTGTCTGGACAGGCCAGTACCCACTCAACTGTTTTCAGAGATTCTGGGGAACCTCCCTCCCTCTCTCAGCTAATTACTGTGGGCGGGGCTAAGCAATCAGCCAATCACATTCCCTGGCACAGCGATTCGTTCAGCGGTGGGGTATGGGATCCAATTAGAGCCGAAGATATCCAGAGAGACTTGGCTGGATACCAGGATCTGGAGTGACCTTGAGAACCATAGCCAGCATGAGACAGGGAGAGACTGAGCTGTTTGGTTTTATTTTTTTAAGTTGAAGTAAATAACACATAAAATCTTAGCCATTTTTATGTACAGAGTTCAGCAGTGTTAAGTATATCACTTTGCTGTGAGACAGATGTCCAGAACATTTTTCATTTTGCAGCACTGAAACTCTATTTCCACTGAGCAACGACTTCCATTTCTTGTCCCCCCAGCTCCTGGTCACCAGCACTCTGCCTCCTATCTGTAGATTTGCCCCCTCCAGGTACCTCTGTACATGGGATTATACAGCATTTGTCTACTGGTGACTGGCTCACGTCAGTTAGCATAACGCCCTCAGGGTTCATCCATGTTGTAAGAGGTGCCAGAATTTCCTTCCTTTTTAAGGCTGAATGATGCCCCATTGTCTGTATACACCACACTGTTTATCCTTTCAGCATCCATGGGCACTTGGGTTGTTTCTACCTCTTGGCTACTGTGATCGAGCTGCTGTGAATATGGGGGTAACAAATAGGGACGCTGGTTTTGAGCCCTGGCTGGGGTTGTACCCTGAACTCTCAGCCCCGTGAGGTGGGCTAGAGCTGGTTGCTTGCAGCGCAAATTGCCCTAACAACAGAGTCCCTCAAAGGGGACAGTGCCAAAGATGTAGAAATGCAGCAGAGACTCCAAAGGGCTCTTTGGGTCCGAAAACTAAAAATAAAGTATTTTTCCTCTAAAGCTTATTGATTGAGGTTGGCTATAGCTGGAAGGTTGAAGTTTTTTTTCCCTAAGTTAGCAGGCCTGCCTTATCAAGGTTTTCTCAGAAAGTACTACTGGTACTACAAGGAAACAGGCAGGGGAAAGCAAACGAAAAAAAAAAAAAGGTCTCATTACAAGCTGGCTCTGGGCTGTGCTTACATTAGAAGGTACAGGAAGCTTGAGGTCAAGGTCAGGTATCAACAACCCTGCTTTTAGAAACATTAGTTTAAAAATACACGCTAATGCCTTTTCTCTTTCTTTTTTTCCTCTCCTGTTCTCTGTGGTATATCGCGTGGTTGTTTTTTCTGTATCGTTTTCAAGGGAGCGTATGCTATACTCCTGATTTCTTCCGCACTCTCTTTAAAATAGCTGGTTATCAGCTGTATTAACTGTGACAATAGCCACTGCTGAATTTACATCAGCTTGAACAAACACTGGTTAATGATTTACTCAAGAAATCACAATCCATTTTTTTTTTCAGATTATCTCCTTGTTCTTTGTGTTATTGCTCCAATATCTGCTTCTAACTCTGTAAAGGATAAAGGTTGAATGGGATATTCTAAAAAAAAAAAAAAAAAAAAAAAATCAAGGCAGTTTGTGCCTGGAGTGCCTACTGCCAGGACACGTGCATTCTGCCAGGAACCCCAGAGGCTGGGGAGGGAGACGTGGGGAAGCAGACCTTACCCTGGGAGAGCATGTTGTGTGCTCCGCCGTTCGTAAGTCATCAGTGACGTGTGAACCACACACGCATGCCAGAGCCCGTGCTATGTGTTTCATATATGTGGTCCCGTCTAGTCGCCAGAATGATCTTGGATTAGGGGGAGCATTTTTACTCCCATTTTTCAGACCAAGAGACTGAAACTCAGAGAGGTGAAGTGACTCGCCCAGGGTCCCACGGCCAGGGCAGAGTGAGCTATTTGACTTTGAAACCTGTGTTCTTAGAGCTTCTAGGTTATTTGTGGTCATGATTTTCTACCTGCTTTCTACGCTCACAAAAAAAGCTTGGATGATTGGTTAGTAAAGAATAGGAGATTTTTTGAGTTAAAAAAGGAAAATGAGAATTGGTGGTGTCGTCTATGGCCATGCCACCCTGAACAAGGCTGATCCCGTCTGATCTTGGAAGCTAAGCAGGGTCGGGTCTGGTTAGTATTTGGATGGGAGACCACCTAGGAAGACCAGGTGCTGTAGGCATAAAAAATAAAAAAAATAAAAAAAATAAGGGATTGTAAACTGACAAGGTCCTTGCAATCTGTGAGGTCAACCAAGGGTTGCCTTGCCTAAAAATAAACAAACAAACAAATACAAGAAACCCACAACATGTCGCATGGGATACCGGGAAATAGAATTTACTTGGAACACGGACAATTCCCTTATGGCAGTGTTATTCACATGGTACGTGCCATGTCCTGGAAGCAGCTCAGAGGATCCCAGCCTCTATCCAGGAGGGTCCTGTGACATGTCCACTGCTGAACCAGGAAATGTGGAGACATTCAAAGGACAACTAACCTGAAAGAGCTCCCAGTGACCAAAGCTGGACTAGTGTGAGCAACGAAATAGATACCATAGGCTGGATTACAGCCGAAAGGAGACAATAAATACATATGAGTCCAACATAAATAGGTGACTGGGCATCTTTATACAATGGTGGGGGTGTCTTGACAACCTCTATAAACAAGCTGAAGTGGGAGAGGGGCCTGTGATGAATGAGTACCTGCTTGGCAGCAATTGGAAACAGAAGCTCAGAAAGGCTGGGTTGCCGTTGAGATTTGAACTTGGTTGGGTCTATGGAACTCCAAGGCTCTTGGTGCTTCACTGTACTCTGCAGAGCAGCCATATGACAGCAGCGAGCAGCAAAAAATAGAGGCCAATAGAGGGCGCTCTTGACCTCAGACAGGATGTCATGAATTTGCAAAGAGGATGGCTGGATTGGGAACTGGGTGAAGCCGGCTAAAAGGAAGCCCAAACATGGGCAGTCATGTTTAGCGCGGCTGGCCTTGGGGTCAAGGCCAGCCCAGGGCCTGATTGTGAGTCACTGCTGATGGGACCGCACCACGCGCCGGGAAGGGGGCGGGTCCAACCCGATCTTCACTAGATTTGCCATATTTCAGGACTGAGAAAGACACGAGCTGATGTAGGTTTCCTTACCCAGCTGCTTTATGAGGACACCGCTGTGAACAGGACAGCTGGTTTTCATGCCTCCCCTCCCAGAGACCATAAAACACTGAAAAAGGCAACGATAAACAGAAACCAGTGTGGCAGGCACTCCTGGCTCTGCGGCTTCAGGTTCCCGCGCTGGGTGCTGAGGCACAGACTCTCTGCTCTTCCTAAACAGCTGCTCCCGGGCAGTGAAAAGGGCCCTGTAGGTTACGTCCTGCACAACCCCGAGGGGCACAACCTGCGTGGAGCCCGGAGCTGTGCAACGTGGCGGCCCTGCACTCTGAAGCGGAAGAGCTATGATTTCCAAAACACGCGTCCTGGGCACCGTGGCGGCTGCCACGCGTGTTTGCTTGATTCTAAAGCTGAGCGTCCCCGTGTGCCTATCACAGGTGCCAGAAGCTGGGCTAGGCAACTACCTACATTGCTCACTCCACACCACAGGAATTCATGTGGCAGAAACTATCATTGCCCGATTATTCAGTAATAGGAACTGAGGCTTTGGGGGTGTAGCTGTGGTCGAACGACCCCACAGCTAACGGAAGAACAGGGCTGGGACTGTGCCGAGGTAGCCCAGCTTCAGGGCACACGCTCTGACCACTGTGACATCCGCAAATGCATCTAGTGCCCTAACTTCTCCCCTCCAGTCCTCCCCCCGGCCCCCCACAATAAAACAGTGTCACATCACTGAGGGTTATGGTCACTACAAAACCTCAATGAAATGTTTTTACTCGGGGACTCTTTGCCAGGAAAAGAACAGTTATGATCACCCAAACATATAGCATCGGAACGATCCTTTTTGAAAATGCTGTCCCCGGGATGTGGCAAGATAGGGGGGCACACAGTGCCCTTGCCTGGGACATAAAAATCACTCTGAAACAAGAGCACGCAGGAATCGAGATGCCCACAGATTTCTTAAAAAACAAAAAAAAACCAAAAAAAAGCTCAGCCTCGAAAGAGTTGATGAGAGATGCTCTTCAGTATTTCCTCTTTTAAAATTTTCTTTCTCTTTTTTAAAATAGCCTTTAGGTCGAGGTCATCAGGAAGTGGAAGGCATAGGAATGTGTTACCGTCACAGGCTGTCCTCACTTGGGCCCTGCAAAGCTCCCCCCACCCCAAATTCCCCCCACCCTCCTTAATGAAAGCTTAGAGGATGCTCGCACAGAAGTAGCAATCTAGGGAGGCCTCATCAGAGAGCATTTTTGTGAAGGGTCCTGCCTGTAAAAGCCACTCTCTGGAAAGGCTCAGGCTGCTGTAAAGTGCCCTGGGCACAGGCCAAGGGAACATTTGTCCTTGAGTCTGAAGTGACTTGAGGAATGACGTGAGATGCAACGACATGTAGAAATAAAAATTCAAGAAATCTGTGTATATCCTAAGGGGCCAGGAAAGTGTGCTCTGCTCTACTGCCAGCGGGGACAGAGTTTAATTCACACTGACTAGCTGTGTGACCCTGGGGAAATTAATTAACCTCTCTGAGTTTTGCATTCCTTGTCTGTAAAACCATGGGAATCGTGAGAGAACCCAGCTCACAGGTTGCTGTGGGCATTAAATAAGGGAAAGCAGGTAAACCGCTTAGCGCAGTGTCATCAACGCCAGTGATTCCTCCGACTCCCATGATTTCTCTTTTTACAAAGCGTCCTCTTCCTTTGTCCCCAGTCAAGGTGAGAGTGTTTCATCACTGTTTCCCACACTTATCTGATATAAGACGCACCTCTTAAAGTGAAGTGCCTCTTCCACATCTGTGCGTCCATGTTCATCACAACCCTTTTCACTGTGGCCCGAAGGTCGAAGCAACCCAAAGAGCCACTGATGGACGAACTGATAAACAAAACGTGGTCTATTCACACAGCGGAATATTACTCAGCCTTAAAAAGGAATGAAAGTCTGACACCTGCTACAACGTGGATGAACCCTGAGGACTGAGTGACATAACCCAGTCACCGAAGAACAAACACTGTAAGAGTCCACTGATACGAGGCACCTGGAGGAGTCAAATTCATGGAGACAGAAAGAACAGGTGGCTGGGGGAAGGAGGAAGAGGGAGTGTTTATTTAATGGGTGCAGAGTTTCAGTTTGGGAAGATGAAAAAGTTCTGGAGATGTGAATGTAGTTAATGCCACTGAAATGTACACTTAAAAATGGTTAAGATGGTCCATTTTATGTGTATTTTATCATGCTTTAAAAAATTAAAAATACACAAACAAAAAAGCTAAGTACCTCCAAGGATTCTTTTGGGGAGAGGGGCGATAAAATGCATAGAAACGGTCTGGAAGTGGATTGCAGTGATGGCTGTGTAACTCTGTAAACATACCAAAATTGACTGAATTGCACACTTAAAATGGGCAAAGGTTATGTTGTGTAAATTATACTTCATCAAAGCTGTTAAAAGCGAGCGAGCAAAGACATGCATTCATGAGGAGCCTTTTGGAGATGATGGACATGTTCACTGTCGTGCCTGTGGCAATGGTTTCACAGGTGCATACATATGTGACAGCCTATCAGATTATACACTTTAGACGTGAGCAGTTCATTGTGTCAGTTATATCTCGATAAAGCTGTTTTTGAAGAGAGAAGTACAGTATTCCATACATAAATGAACTCTTAATATTTTATTTAAAAATGTCCCCTTTTAACAAGCATTTAGATTTTGAATTTTGCGCCCCTATAAATGAGTTTTCAATAACTCTGTAGGAAAAAAAAGAAAAAAATGCAAATATTGCTTGCCCCTCATCCTCAGAATTTCCCAGGGAGGGGACCTGGGAGCCTGAAACTTTTCTGAACATTCCAGAAAAATTCTCATAATCAGCCATGTTAGAGAAATAGAGACTCAAACTTCACAAACTGAGAATTATAGATGCGGGGTTTAAAATCCCATTTTCTTTGGTCCCTAAACAAAACTGTAAATATGCCACACAAATGATTCTAAACTGGGATTTCCCTTCTGTTGGGGGTGCATCGGAATCACGAGGGGGCTTGTGGGAATGCATATCCTCAGGCCCCACTCCCAGGGGTTCATGTAGGGGTTGCCAGATTTACGTAAACATGTGAATAAATAATATATAATAAATAAAACATAGGGCACCCAATTAAATTTGAATTTCAAACAAATGCAAATTTTTTAAAAGCAATATTTGGGACCTACTTATACTAAAATATGATTTTTCTTTACCTGAGATTCAAATTTAATTGGGCATCCTGTATTTTATCTGGCAAATCCAAGTATGAGTCTGCAGGCCTGGGGTGGGGCCTGGGACTTGCATTGGTGGTTCACTCCCTGCATGATTCTGATGTGGGGGAGTCTTAGAAGCTGTAGCGAGAACCCCAGGTCAACCCTTCTGGGTCAGGAGCCCCTGCTCAGGGCTGCCAAACACACTTTAACGTTGGTCCAACGAGGATAAGGCATCTGAGCAGAAGCATAAAAACCCCCATTTCTGAGCCAGATGTGAGGGACATGGTCTCATGGCCCGTGCCGCCTATGGGATGCCCTCGATCTTCTTGGGGTGCACATTTAGGACTGCCCATGGCCCCAAACCCCATGATTCTGCCCAGAGCCTCTCTATATTTTATTTGTTTATACGCAGCCTCGTCCCAGAAAGAATTTTAAGTGGAGAGATCTGAGTTCATGTGGCATTCTGGGTGGTGGGGAGTGAGATAAAATAAACATGCCACCTCTTTGGGACACATAGGACAGGTGCTAATTATGGGTGCTGTGTTAGGAGCTGTAGCATAATAATCATCTCTTTTAGGCCTTGAATGATCCTGCAAGGTCATTGCTGCCACTGGCCCCACTTTATGGGTGAGGAAACCGTGGTCCTGAGAGGTCCATTGGCTTGTCCCAGAGCACACAGAGTGAGCAAGTGGCCGAGCTGGGATTCTGACCATCGGCTGTGCCACTGACCACTGTACCGGCCTGCCTCCCTGGCGAACCATGTTTTCTGTGTGGCTGAGCTTCGGTGGGCAAGTTCTGTGTTACATTCAGCTTAAACTGGGCCATGCCTTCGGGAACATTTCTAACTCAGGGTCTAAAGCACTTGCCGCAGGATGCGCATCTGCTTGAGGCCGGACACTGACCTACGCACTTTACAGATAAACATTCCCGCAATGCCACACAATGTTGAGAAGCCCAGGCACACAAAGAACCCTGGCTGAGGTCACAAACCTAGGAAGCTGCATCTGCCTAGCAAAGAAGCATCTATCTCTGAGTTTTCAAAAGCACACACCTCCCCTCATCAAGCTTCACGTTGTCAGGAAAAACCTTTGAGTTCTGTGCAGGCCCCTAGAAAACTCTCCCATGTAATTCCACACAATGCCCAGAAGAGGGCGCGAGGACTCGCTCCTCCCAGACCCACCCAGGTGGTTCCGAACTTCGCGGGATTCGGTCTGGTGGCGGCCAGCGAGCGTGCGCGCAGAGTGAACCGAGAGCGTCTAACTCTGGACAAGCTCCACCCTTGGCTGTCTCTGCGCCTCGGGCTGCACGGAAGGCGACAAGGCCCGGCACCTCCGCCCCCACTCCCTTGCGGTGGGGCAGCGGGCCTGGACTCACCGAGGGTGGGTTTTCGATGACCAGTTCGTAGGTCAGCCCTCCAGACCCAAACCTCAGGACGTCTCCGGGCAACAGCTTCACAGCCACGTTCTGAATGTGGCACTCGTTGACGAAGGTGCCATGGCGGGAGTTGAAGTCCTGGAGGACGAAGCTGCCCTCTGCCTCGCTATACTCAATGAGCGCGTGATGGTTGTCGATGTCAGCCGACTGAAATGCAGGAGGAAGGAGGTCAGGAAAAGCAGAACGACGCCGCGCCCCCTAACGCTTACCGGTGTCACTGGGTGCCGGAATGTGCCAGGTGCCCCACCTGGCTGGACGGTCACCACAAACCTCATTTAGAAAGGAAGATGCTGAAGGTCAGAGAGGTTAAGTGACTTGCCCGAGGTCACACAGCCAGTGCATGGTGAAGCTGGGACGTGTACTCTCTCTGACTCCAGACTCAGGTGTCATAAGTTTGCTGGGTGGGGAATCAGGCGACAGAGACGCCAAAGGGACTCAGGGGAGTCTGAAAGAACACGTGCTTGGCTAGGCAACTGGCCATTTTCTATTTTTCTGGCTCCACGTGGGTATGCTTTTGGTTGTTCCGAGTGGCAGGACAGAATGCAAAAATGGCCCAAACACAAGCCAGAGAGATCAGTTGGCAGGTGACAACTTTCCATTTTCCTGCAAGGAAAATGCCAAGTTCCTGGAATAGAGTATGTTAAGGGAAGGTTTTGTCATGATTGTTATTCATTAGTCTGTTCTATTCATTTGAAAAATAACATGTTTTTCTTAATATTGCAGAAAATGAAAACTGGGGAAAGTACAAAGAAGACATTACAGATAAATATTCTCTAAATGCCACACAGTGTTGAGAAGCCCACATACACAGAACCCTGGCCGAGGTTACAAAGCTAGGAAGCCGCAGAGTGCTCATCTGCCTTAAAAGTCTTTCTTTTATTTTAATGCTTACAATCTTTTTTTAAAAGTTTAAACAAAATTGAGATCATGCCACACAACACAGTTTTATAATTACCTTTGAAAAAACCTTGATGTACAATGAAGAGTTTCCCAAGTGATTAGTTATTTCAGTTGCTTCTTAAAATCCTGTCAGAATTTATCTAACCCAAGGGGCCTGGCGTCACAACATTTCCCCAAAAGAAAAAGACCCCAGACAGTATGTCTGTGAAGCAGCAGTGTGGGGAGAAGTCTCCCCCATAATCACTTTAATACGAAGGGATGCAGGGCACATGTGAAGTCGTCTGTCTTTTCAAGACACTGCCTACGAGACAGCTACTCTAGCCCAAGACTTTGAAATTATTTTCTAAGTTTATCTTCTCACAGTGTCTCATCTTTCATACAAAGAGTACCTGCACTTAGAAATCTATGCTAAAGTCCCATAACTTAATAACCAAAACATTAGTAGAATATATTAATGGCAGGAAATTTGCTAAGTGCTTTATTGCATTATCTTTTTTTCATCTTCACAATAATCCAAAGGGATAGGCCCTCTTTTTGTAGATGAGGAAACTGAAGCACAAAATTATTAAATTTGCCCAAATCATCCATCTTGGCTAGCCTGGCTTGTTGTACCCAGGTCTTCCTGATTCAAATGTCTGTGTTCTTACCCACTTTGTGAATTTCGTTTATCTATTTTTTATTTATTTGTTTGTTTATTTATTTATTATTATTTATGCCCACAGCACCTGGTCTTCCTAGGTGGTCTCCCATCCAAGTACTAATCAGGCCTGGCCCTGTTTAGCTTCTGAGAACGGACATTAGGCTTGTTCAGGGTGGCATAGCCATAGACCATGGACTGTGGCTCGAACCCAGGACTTCCTGCATGTAAAGCAGACGTGCTAACCGCTACACTATGGAACCATGTCTGTGAATTTATATCACTTTGGCACTCAAAATTTCATGTGCCAAAACACAGAAAGCAAGAGTAGCTGTATTAATTTCATATAAAGCAGACTTCAGAGAAAGGAAAGTTATCAGGGATAAAGAGGGTAATTACAAAATGAAAATGGGGGTCAATTCTCCAAGAAGACACAACCATCTTTCGTGTGTATGTACCTAACAATAAAGTGTCAAAATATGTGAGGCAAAAACTGATAGAACTGCAAGGAAAAAGAGACAAATCCATTTTTATAGCTGGAGACTTCAACGTCCCGCTATCAGTAACAGAACCGGCAGAAAATTAGTGAGGCTAAAGTTAAACTAAATAGGATCATCAATCAACTGGACCTAATTGACATTTACAGACTATTTCCTCCCACGACAACAAAATATATATTCTTCTCAAGCTCACATGGAACATTCACAAAGGCAGACCACATTCTGGGCCGCAAAACATGCCTCAACAAATTTAAAAGAAGGAAAATTCTGGAAAATAGATTCTCAGATGACAATGAAATTAAACCAGAAATTGACAGCAGGAAGATAGCTGGAAAATTCCCAAATATTTGTAGATAAAACAGCATACTTCTAAATGGCACATGGGCCAAATAAGAGGTCTCCAGAAAAATAAAAATTATCTTGAACTAAGAAAATGGAAATATGGCTTATAAAAGTTTGTGGGATGCAGCAAAAGCAGTGTTTCAAGGGAAATATACAGCATTGAATGCATATATTAGAGAAAGAAGAAAGATCTAAAATCAATAATCTAAGCTTCCATTTTAGGAAACTAGAGAAAAGAGAGCAATATAAGCCTAACACAAGCAGAAGAAAAAGAATAAAAATGAGAGAAGAAATGAATGAAATCAAAAACAATAAAACAATAGAGAAAAATCAATGAAGCCAAAAGCTAGTTCTTTGAAAAGACTGACAAGTCTCTGGCAGGCTGACCAAAGAAACAGAGAAAATATAAATTACTAAGCTTAGAAATGAAAGCGAGGCTATCACTACTGATCCCATAGGCGCTAAAGGATAATAACGGAATATTATGAGCAAATCTATGTTCACAAATTCGATAACTTAGATGAAATGGACTAATTTGTTGAAAGATACAGTCTATCTAAACTCATATAAGGAGAACTAGATAATCTAAATGGGTCCATATCTATTAAAGCATTTGAATCAATAATTAATAACCTTCCGAAACAGAAAGCACCAGGCCCAGACTGATGAATTCTATCAAACATTTCAGGAAGAAATGATACCAGGTCTCTACAATCTCTTCCAGAAAATAGAAGCAGAGCTCATTCTATGAGGCATACATTACTCTGATACCAGAACAAGATAAAGATATTACAAGGAAGTAAAACTACAGACCACTATCTCTCATGAACATAGATGTGAAATCCTCAACAAAATATTAGCAAATCGAATCCAACAATGTATAAAAAGAATTATATACTACAACCGAAGGGAATTTATTACAGGTGTGCAAAGCTGGCTCAACATCTGAAAATCAATTCATGTAATCCACTGCATCAACAGGGTAAATAAAAAAGACCACATGATAATATCGACAGATGAAGAAAGAGCATTTGACCAGCTCTAACACCGATTCCTGATTAAGAAAAAAAAAAAAAAACTTGGCAAACTAGGATTAAAAGGGGGAACTTCTTCAACCTAATAAGGAACAGCAATAAGAACCCTAAAGCTAACATCATACTTAATGGTGAGAAATTATAAACTTTCCCACCAAGGTCAGGAACAAGGCAGGGATGACCCCTTTCACGACCCCTCTTTTTTATCATGCTGGAAGTCCTAGCTAATGCAATAAGACAAGAAAGGAAATGAAAGGCATACTTAATGGAGAAGGAAGAAACAAAACTGTCTTTGCAGATGACACAATGGCCTATGACACAATGATCTATGTAGAAAAGTCCAAAGAATCAATGACGATATCCCAAAACTCCTGGAACTGATAAGCAGTTACAGCAAGGTTGCAGGATACAGGTTAATACACAAAAATCAATTGTTTTCCTATATACCAGGAAGGAACAACTGGAATTTTAAATGAAAAAACACAACACCATTTACATTAGCATTAAAAAAAAAAGTATGTAGGTATAAATCTAACAAAATATGCACAAGATCTATATGAAGAAAACTAATAAAATATTGATGAAAGAAATCAAAGATCTAAGTAAATGAATAGATATTTCATGTGTTATTTGTCATTTCCTAATGATATATGATGTTTAGCAACTTTTCAATGTTTATTTGCCATCTGTGTATCTTCTTTGGTGAAATGTCTGTTCAGATTTTTCATCCATTTTTAAATTGGTTTGTTGTTTTTTTATTGTTGAGTTTTACAGACTCATTTACTTGGGATACATATATATATAGCAGCTTTGTTCATAATTTGCCCCAGACTGGAAGCAACCAGATGACTTTAAAAGGTGATTAGATAAATACACTGTGGTACCTTCATTCACACGATGAAACATAGTGATAAAAAGAAAAAAAGATCTATCAAGCTATGAAAACTCATGGAAGAACCTTAAATACATATTGCTCAGTGCAAGATGGCACACTGTAAAGGCTGGATGGTTTCAACTGCACGAAATTCTGGAAAAGATGAAACTGTGAAGACAGTAAAAAGAGCAGTGGTCGCCAGGGGCTCAGGTGGGGGTGGGGAGGGAAGACTGGACGGAGCCCAGGGGGGTTTAGGACAGCGCAGCTACACTGCAGGACACTGCAGGATCCCTGTCATTACTCATCTGTCCGAACCCACAGAATCTACATACAGCGCCAAGATGGAACCCTAACGTATCAATACTGGTGCATCAGCTGTACCAAAATGTACCACCCTGACACAAAATGTTGGTAATAGAAGCTCTGTGTTGGCATTTGGGAACTCTCCATATTATCTGCTCGATTTCTTGTAAACCTAAAGCAATTCTAAAAAATATATTAAAACAAACAAACAAACAAACAAACAAACAAAAACGTTGAGTCTACGGCCACGCCACCCTGAACAAGCCTGATCCTATCTGATCTCGGAAGCTAAGCAGGGTCGGGCCTGGTCAGTACTTGGATGGGAGACCACCTAGAATAATCAGGTGCTGTAGGCGTAAAAAATAAGGGATTGTGAGCTGATAAGGTCCTTGCAATTTGTGAGGTCAACCAAGGGTTGCCTTGCCTAAAAAAATAAATAAATAAAATAAAAAATTAAAAAATTAAAAAAATTAAAAAAACGTTGAAACACACCGGTTATTTGGGAAGTACCACTGCGTCTTCTTCATCGTCATTCCCACTGATCTTCGTGCTCTTTGAACCCATGATGACCCATCAAAGACAGAAATTCTATGTGTTGCATCTCGTTTTTCTCTTCCCAGGCTTCATTACTTTCATTTCCTCAAAAGCGGCCAGAGCCATTATCAAGAAATCAAAACAAGCAGGAAATTTTGACTCCACAAAAACGGAGTGAGGTTCTGCCAAATGTCAGGCCAAAAGAGAGCTTCCTAGTTTTGCCCTGAAAGACCATTTACTCCCTCCCCTTACTTGGAAAATTGCTAAAAGCTACTATTTGACGGAGCCCCTCAGTGTTTCAATACACTGTGTGTGTGTGTGTGTGTGTGTGTGTGTGTGTGTGTGTGTATGTGTGTGTGGTCTATGTCTTTTTACCTTTCAGTTCTTGGTCATCCATCCCTCACTCCACCCCCATCACTGCCTCAGGAAAGGGAAGTGATGCAGAAAGTAAAATATGTGGTTTTCAAAAGACTAAGGATACCAGGAAACGGGAGGCTCTGGTGAGACAGTGAATCTGTGGGGAGAAGCAAAGAGGAAGTTCTCGGCTTCCCTCTGTCAGCCAGACCCTGGAAGCCTTGAGAAGGGGCGAGGCCTAACAAGACGAGGGTTTCCAGCCCCCCAAACCTGCCTGAGTGACATCAGGAAGGCCTGTCTATCCCTCAACCTCCTCATCTGCAAAATGGGGGAGGTGATGGTCCCCACCTCATAGGGACTAAATGAGTTCACACACACGGAAATACAAAGAACAGTGCGTGGCACAAGGCAGCCTCAGTGACTGTCAGTTACTCCTGCTGTTCATGTTCCCCAGCCTGGTGACAGCTCTCTGACCCTTCTCCTCCCTCTGTGACCACTTTCAGGTCTCCATGCTCGGCTCCTGTCCCCTTCGTCTGCCCTTCAGATGCCACCGCTCCCCAGGAGTCTAGCATTTCCTTCTCACTCTGTCCACAGGCGGGGGCTGCTGCACCATCCCCTGCTCCTGAATGTTGACTTGCGACCTTGAGTCTTGCTGTCCTGTCTCCACCCTCCCATGTGACCCTCCCGCTAATGATGCTATCACCCTCCCAGTTCATCCTGGCCATCTTTTCCCAGGGCCCTTGGCACTGACCCTACTGAGTCCTCTGAAAAGCCGTCAAACCAGTCCCGTATCACCACCCTCTCCCCCATGGCAACAGTCTGGGCAAGAGATAGCGTCAAAGGAGGTGGAGGTGGAAAGAATGGTCTGCAGAGATGTCCACGCCCTGATCCCTGGAGCCTGGGAAGATGCCCCATTATGTGGCAAGAGGCACCTCACAGATGGGAAGGTTACTAATCAGGACCTTAGGAGCAAGATTATCCTGGACTATCCAGGTGGGGCTCATCTAACCCCAGGGGCCCCGGATGGCAGAGGGGTTCTCTGGCTGGAGAGTTGGAGATTCAAAGCCAGAGGAGGACTTGCCCTGCTGCTGCTGGCTTTACATGAAGGTGGCCGTGGGACACAGAATGTGGGCAGCCTCTCGAGGCTCAGAACCACCTCTGATAGCCGGCAGGGAGATGGGGACCTCACCTGGCAGATAGGCTAGGCTGAATTCTGCAAACCACCCGAGTGGACCTGGAAGCAGTTTCTCACTAGCGACTCTGCACAGAAGCCCAGGCCTCGTGTGACCCACAGCAGAGGAATCAGCAGAGTCTACCCTGACTTCTGACCTTCAGACCGTGAGATAACACATTTCTGTTGTTTTAAGTAGAAAACAAGTATAATAATCAGCATTTAGAATATTTTACAAATACGATATTTACCCCCGCCCCCAGTAATTCCCAGTAATTCAGTCTCATGACAGAGCCACTGTGACCACCCTCATCACATATGTACAGAAATTCAACAGGGAATGGCTGCCGGAGACCCTACAACTGACAAAGGCAGAACCAGGCCCCAAACCAGCCATCCAGTGCCCAGGTCATGCCTTTGACAGCTCTGTTCTAGGGGCTGCTCTCTCTGATCTCCCACCTACATAACCCAGATCACGAATTCCTTCCCAGCTGAAAAGGCTTTTCAGGGGGAGGTCCCATCTTCAAACAAGTTAAATGTTCAACACTTAGCCTGGCTTACATTTTACACTGTTGAAGTAAGAACGTCCAAGCTGGTAGAGAATTTTTAATGAGCTTATTTGAGCCAAATGATGACATATGCCCGGGAGCAAGATCTCAAATGCTCTGGAGAATAACAGTTTTGCAACTTCTTTTACGCATTTGAAATTGAGGAGAGAAGGGAAGGAAGAGTACACGGGGGTGGGGAAAAAACAGGACAGGGGGCCTGGATTACAGGATAGTTAACAAGATCAGATGCTCTCTAGAGGGTCAATACCCCTTTGAAGGGTATTACTTCTGGCCTTTCAAAGCTGCGTTAATCTAGATGCAACAGAACAATGGGCAGTGCTGGCTTAAAACCTAGAAGTTACAGGCCTGGGGCGTGACCCCTCACCAGGACCTGCCTGCCCAGTTAGGAACTGAAGATCAGATCACCCTGTGAGGTCGCCTGCCACCAACACATTGCCACCAACGTGCCATCAAGCTCTTTTCTCCCCGGAGGAATTGTTCACCAAACACCTCCAGCGTTTAACACACGCTCTCTCAACATCTGGGGTGTCCTTTCCTGCCTGCTCTGCCTGGTAAATCCCCAGGCTTCTCTTTGCAGAGGCAGCTCAAGACTAGTCTATTCGGAGGCATCCTCTCACCCTCAGACACGGTTCCCATGGGGCCTCGATGTACAGCCCCAAGTATTGTCCTCAGAAAGCATGGGGTCAACATTCCCTCTTTACTCAAATCGCTCACTAGATGGCGCCACTTCGGTTTCCTGCGTGAATGAGGCCCATATGAAAATTGATTTTATGTTTCACAGACAGCTCTCATTTCCGATTTCACACTACAAATCTCCTAGCTTAGTCAACTACCTTATGATCTCAGTTGACGCACATGGAATTTCAGATATTTAGATTTTTTTTTTAGAAGTTCCCCAAAGCTAAATTTACACCCAAAGAATGAAGTTTCTTTCTTTAGAAGCTTTGGGTCAGCCTCCTCCCTCTCCCGACTATGTGACTTTGGGCCGGTTACCTAATGGTTCTGAGACCCATTTCCACATCTTAAAATGAGCATTAAAATGATAATAGTAGTTCCTACCCCACAGGATTGTTTGAGGATAGAATTCTGTAAATGCATATACAGAACTGACATAGTCTCTGCAAAAAACCATGCAAGATACTTCGAGTAGCCTATAACTGTGTGCTGTAGCTGTTTGTATTATTTGTGTTTTCAAAAAGTTATGACCTTTAACCTCACATCCATTAGAATGGCTGCTATCAAACAACAACAACAAAGACCACGACGACAACAACAACAAGAACCACAGAGAATAACCAGTGTCCGTGAGTAGAACCCTTGGGCACTGTTGGTGGGAATGCAGACGGGAGCAGCTGCTACTGAAAACAGTATGGCAGTTCCTCAAAAAGTTAAAAATAAAATTACCATATGATCCAGCAAGTTCTCGTCTGAGTATACGCGACACACGAAAAGCTGGGCTGAGGGCATATTTGTATGCCCATGTTCACAGCATCCTCACAACTGCCAGGAAGGGAAAAAGACCCAGTGTCTGACAACAGATGAGCAGATAAACGAAATGTGGTAGATACACATGATGGAGTCTTACTGGGTCTTTAAAAAGAAGGAAATTCTGACACGTGCTACAACATGAATGAAACTTCAGGGCATTATGTTAAGTGAAATAAGCCAGACACAAAAGGACAAATACTGGACGCTTCTGCTTAACGTGAGGTTATCTAGAGCAGTTGAATTCACAGGGATGGTACATGAACTGGTGGCTGCCAGGGGCTGGGGGAGTGGGCAGGGCCACTGGGTTTCAGTTTTGCAAGATAGAAAGAGTTAAGGAGAAGAGTGGGGGAGATGGTTTCACAGCACCGTGAATGTATTTAGTGCTGCTGAACTGTATACTTAATGGTTAAGAAGGTAAATTTTATGCTCCGTGTCTTTTCCCACAATAAACAGATGAAAAAAATAAGGTGACCATCTATCCCTTCTCCCTTTTTCCTCTTGGAAGCCTTCTGCCTGCCAGAGGGAAATTAGGCCCATACCTGCTGGGCCCACACCCAAGAAGCCAGCCCCCATTGCCAGCTGCCAGTTCCCCAACAGGGGAGGAAAGAGTTCCCCGAGGGCTGATGAGACCAGATGGGTTGACTCCCTAGAGCAAATACACTCTGGGTAAAGTCTGGGGTGAATGTGGGAACTGAACCCAGGCAGGAAGGCGAGCTTCTGAGTGCAGACGGAGCTGGCAATGGCACCCCCTGGGGCCTATTCCTTTCTGTGGATTTCCCCACAGAGAAGGAGATGGGTAAGAATCCTTACATAGCAAAAAGTTCACTTGTAATAGAGAAATGCAAATTAAAATGACAGAGATGCCTCCTAGATCAGCAAAAATCCAATGAGTGGACGACATACTAGGCTGGGGAGGGAGGTGGAAACAGCCATCAGAACTACAGATGTATATGCCCTTTGACACAGCACACATACCCATATGTCCACGAAATGATGTAAACAGGACAATCACAGCAGCCTTGTTTGATAATAATAAAGAAGATTATGATGTAGGCTTCGATGGCTGTTTTTGAAGAGGCAACTCAGAACTAGCAGGTGCCAGGCAAGAGTCATATGGCTGTATGGGTTCTGCTGTATCTGTTAGATCAGCCTGCCCCATGACCCAGATCCCACATGACACGTGCTAGAGAGAAAGGAGCCGGTTGGCGGGAGGCTGTTCACAAAGGCAGAGGTGCAGGCACAGGCATTTCATCCTCCTGTCATTTTGTCCCCGGTGTTTCTCCCCCACCTCCACCCTCCCGGCCACTATACCGTGCTGTCTTGGTTTGTCTTATAGCTCCATCTTTAAGGGGATCCCGGAACCTCCCCAGTGTGGGGCCCGGTGAATTCTTGGCGAGGGGCTAAAGTCAGCCAGCTCTCCACTGTTTACCTTTTGCTTCTCTATTCCTTAAAACAAAGTTTATTGAAATAGCACCCTGGCCCTGACAAAAGGAACTCCCACGACATCAAAAGGGAAGAAACGAGGTGATCAAAGAGGGCGAGGGAGGGGACACTGATGGGGGCTCTCAAAATGTGCTCCATGGGATGCCACGCCCCCATTGGAACCCAGGGAGCGTGGAACTGTGAGGATTCCTGGGCCTCACCCCAAACCCGCTGCTTCAGAATATGCCCTTTCATTCCAGGGGTTCATGTTTAACAAGTACTTTTATACATGTGAAAAAATTCAACAACCATTGGCTTTCAGTGTTTCTTCATTCTGGAAGAATTGAGCCCCTTTCTCAGCAAAATTTAAATAGTGTCTACATCCAGCTCTAGAAATTACAGTTCACAAGTGACATCGGATCAAATAAATGATAATTTATAAGCCTTAGCTCTGAAATGAGCAAGGCTAAGGCTTCCCAGCTATGCGCAATGGGAGAGGGGAGAGTCTGAACAGAGCGGACTGCCAGTCTGCATGTGGCAGCCAGGATGCTCATTTCAAAATACAGGTCTCCCCCAGCTGGAAACCATTCAGGGCCTTCTTCTCATTACTCTTCAGATAAAGGTGAGAATCTTTATGTGGCACGAAGGAGGCCTACACGTCTCTTAGCCCTCCTCCTTTCCACTCTTACTTAGGACACACTGGTTTTCTCTTGGTCCCTTGAGCTTCCAATATGCTCTTTCACCCCAGGGCCTTTGCACATGCTGTTGCTGTGCCCCCTGTCTAGTTAAGTCCCCCTTGTCTTCTGTATTCCTTTCCTTTGGAGCCCCAATGTTAGCATGGAACTGTACAGGCCTTTGTGGGTTCTCTGACTTACTTCTCTGTCTCCTAGCAGTTTCCTGACTGTAGGAACCAGGCCCGATTCTGCCATTACTATGTCCCCAGGACTGCCTCAGTGCAGAGGCTCCACGTAAATATTTGTGGGATGAATGAGTGACAACAACAGCCAAAGCCGGGCTGGCTACCACAGGCTTCCTATTGCTGTTAGGGAACCAAACTCCTTACACGGTAGGGAAAAAAAGTCTGGAGGGCAAAACCCTATAAACATCAATATTGACTTTCTTGGAGCCAGATGACTACAAGTGACTTTCCTTTTCTTCCTTATACTTTACTTTCTTCCAAAACAATAAGCATGTAACTACCTTCCATTATCAGAAAAAATAAATGTTGTCAAAATATTATGACATCGACAATCAAAACAATATGTCAGCCTTGCAAATGAGTATAAATCTACAGAAGCAGGACTGCCTATTATTTAAGATGTACTCAAGTAAATAAAGCAAACAGTCTCTTTCCCTTGTGAGATGTAACCTTTGGGTAATTTCAAAGACAACTTTTTATTAATAAATATTTCTGAACTGTATTTAGTGAAATGATTTCTAAGGGGCAACTACAAATTGACTACTGAATTATCCCTTGGGGTGGTCCATAGCCAATCAAGGCTGATTCATCTAATAAGAAAGGCTCAATGAAGTCTCCAAAGGGGCAATTTTCACCTCGTCTTGTTTTATCGAACTGGAAAATGTGGACATGTTTGCAGGTTTGAATTCTTCCAAACGGACCTGTGTCTCCATATCCCTTTTAAAAGCAAATCCCCTCTCCCAAATCCATTTAAGCTTTGGGAAGAGGCTCTGTGACAGAAGTGCCCATTCATAAAATGTTTGGCAATTCATGCATTGTCTGTTCTTTAGGGAGCCGACATAAGCTTGTGCTCCTTATTTCTTCCTAAATCAAACTTATTTCTTCCTAAATCAAAGTGGTGGGGTCTTCCTTCTTAAACCAAGTCCAAGAAGCAGTAAGCTGTCAATTATTTTTTATACAACGAATGGAACTCCGTTTCAGTTGATAGAATAATTGCCCTCATCAATTTCTTTTGCAAACAGCTTGTTAATGTCGGTGGATCCTCATCTGGACCCCGTGCACCTCTGAAGATTCCTCTCGGTCTCCGTTTTATAAGACAAAAATCACATCATGGTGTGGCTGACTTAGTGCCGTGTGCCAGGCACGTTTTATGCAATGACCCTGTGAGGTGAGTGATTCATAGACTGCGACAACGAGAGCTCCGAGCAATTAAGTAACTCACTGAGGTCACACAGCCAGAAAGTGGCCCAGTGAGATTCAAACCCAGGTCTGTCTATCTCTGAAGCCTGTGCTCTTGACAATTAGCACAGTTTTCTAACATGATGGTCAGGTTTGACGCAGAGATCTCTGTCTCTGCTTTGGCCAGATGGGAAATAAAATGACCTAAAATCTATCCCTTGTTATGATAAAAAAGAAACTGAAATTCTTTTTCTTTTCTTCCCCCACTTCGTGCACTGAACAGATTTTCTGTGTCCTTATAGGGTGACCATGACATGGATGAGTTATTTTTAAATCTGCTGAGTTTATGATAAATACCCTCAGATAGCCAGGAATAAACAGGAGGTGGGGGGATTAAGGGGGAGATTTTCTCAACTTGATAAGAGCATCTACAGAAAAGCCTACAATTAACATCACACAATGGTGAAGGCGTGAATGCTTTCTCATATAAGATCAGGAACAAGCAAATACAGAGATTTATACTTCACTCATCACTCTTATTCAACAGAGTACTGGATGTCCTGGCCAGTGTAATAAAGCAGGAAAAAGGAAATGAAAGGATTC
This sequence comes from Macroglossus sobrinus, assembly GCA_004027375.1. Classification (NCBI taxonomy): domain Eukaryota; kingdom Metazoa; phylum Chordata; class Mammalia; order Chiroptera; family Pteropodidae; genus Macroglossus; species Macroglossus sobrinus. Next base: position 135,065 of record PVKZ01002089.1, read on the forward strand.
AGATCTCCTTGATAAAAGGAGGAAAAAAAATCTGTTCTTTTTTTTTGTAGATGCATAATTATTTATGTATAAAATCCCAAGAAATCATTAAAAAAAATCTTCTAGAAAGTTTAGTTTTGATATCATATAAGCATACAAAAATCAATTGTATTTCAATATAATGTCAAGGAACATGTGGACACCAAATTTTAAAATACAATACCATTTATAATAACTTAAAATAAGAGAGAAATCCTTAATTGTAAATATAACAAAACACATACAGGACTTGTATGGAACACTCTTGAAAGAAACCAAAGACCACCTGAATAAATGAGAAACACCATGTTCATACAGTGAAAGAGAACAGCAAAGGTGTCAGTTCTTCTCATCCTCATACATACGTTTAAAAACACAATTCCTGTAAAAATTCCAGCAAGATATTTTGTATATATAGACTGCCTTAGACTAAAATGTATATCAAAAGGCAAAAGAGCTAGAATAGGTTCAAAAAATTTTTTAAAAGAAGAATATGATAGGAGAGATCACTCTACCTGATTTAAAACTTAAGCAGCGACAGTGATTAAGACTATGTCATATCGGTAGAAGTATAGCCACACGGATCAATAAAACATAATAGGAACTCAGAAAGAGCCTCCACACATATTGGTCAAATGATTTTTGATAAAGTTACAAAAGCAATTCAATGAAGAAAGGATAGTCTTTTCAACAAATGGTTCTGGAGTAACTGGATATCCACATGCAATAAAAACAAACCTTAACTAAACCTCATCATATTCAAAAATGAACTCAAAAAGTTTATAGATTTAAACATAAAACAAGATTATAAAACTATTAGAAGAAAACAGAAGAGGAAATCCTCAGTAGCAAGGACTTGCTCATGTGTTCTTAGACATGACACTAAAACCATGATCTATTAAAAAAAAAAAAAAAGATAAACTGAACTTCATGAAAAGTTAAAATTTTTGCTCTGTGAAATATTCTGTTAAAAGAATGAAAAGACAACCTATGGATGAAAGAAAATATTTGCAAACCATATATCTGGTAAAGGATTCATATTTAAAATATATAAAGAACTTCCAAAACTCATTTCTAATAGGATTATCTATTTAAAAAACCCCAAATAATCCTATTAGAACTGGGCAAAAAATATGAAGAGACATTTCATTAAAAAAGATACACAGAAGGCAAATAAGTACATAAAAGATAAGCAACATCACTAGCCATTTAGGAAATGCAAACTAAAACCATGAAGAGATATCACTACATACTTAATAAAATGGCTAAAATAAACAGTGGTAATGCTAATTGCTGGTGAGGATGCAGTGAAACCATGTCTCTCGTCCATTGCTAGTGGGAGTATAAAATGGTATGGCCACCCTGGATAATAACCTGGAATTTTTTTTAGTAACCAAACACATACTTACTACATAATCTAGCAATCACACTCCTGAGCATTTATTCCAAAGAAATGAAAACTTGTACTCACACAAAAACCTATACACAAATGTTTACAATAGATGTATTCATAACAGTCTCAAATTGGAAACAATCAAAATGTCCTTCAACATGTGAATGGTCCAACAAACCGTCATATATCTAGACACTGGAATATTACTCAGCAGTAAAAAAGGAACAGGCTAACAACCTAAATGGATCTCAAGGACATTGTGCTGAGTGAGAAAAAACCTCAAAGTTCACGAGTTATTTGATTCCATTTATATAACATTCTCAAAGCAATTAAAATGATAGAAATGGAGAACAGATTAGTGCTTGTTGAGGTTTAGGGATGGTAGTATGAGGAGGTATTATGACGATAAAGGAATGTCACAGGGAGAGCTTTGATAATGGAACAGTTCTATATCTTGATGGCTGCACACGAATCCATGCATATAATAAGATGGCATAGAACCAAACACTAATTTTGTACCAATATCAACTTCCTGGTTTTGTATCATTATGGTTAGATAATAAATAAATAATTGGTGGAAACTAGGGGAAAGGTACCTGGGATTTATCTATTTTGGGAACTATAATTATTTCAAAATAAAAAGTTGAAAGGAAATCTGTTGAGTGAGGTCTGAGACAGGACTGCTTTTCACAGTTATGGGGAAATTCCATTGCATTTCTTTTTCTGCTTTAATATTTTAAGCTCCTTCAATAGTTAAAAAGGCCAGAAACCACTGTTTTTATTATTCCTTTCTTTTTTCCACCTTCTCGGGCTGTCAATGATCCGAGGCTCTGGACCAAACCACAGTGAATTCAGAGAATGAAATGGAATGAGGAGATGCTGAGGCCAGGCCCAGGGCTTATCCTGATGCAGTGCTCGGTGGTCTGCAGACTCTGAGAGGCCCACAACAGTCTCCAAAAACTCAGGCTATGCACTCCAGATGGGCCTGGCTGTCAGGCCCAAAGCAGGTGAAGGTCCAAGCATCAGCTCTATGCCCACCTTCCAAACTGCCTTATCAGGCTGCTGGGGAGGGGACGATGGGTGGGACATCCACAGACTTGTCCAGCAAACGACAAAGAGCACGTCCCATTTTGCATCGTGCTCATTTTCACTACGTATGCCAGGGAAACCCAGAGTATTTTGGCAATCTGGTCACTGGCAGCACATCGAGGAAAGATGTGGCTGTTAGCCAGAGGTTGTGATTTAACATCAATCTGAGTCCACTAAACAGTAAGGGCTTTTGAGGAGGGGTGAGAAAGCAAGACTTCTTACCTCTAAAACAAGGTCTGAGTCTTCGTGCCTTCCAATCGTAGTACTTTTATTCAGGACGAAAAAGCCTTCTGCGCTCTTTAGATAGGCTTTCATACTCTTTGCTTTCCCTAGAAAAGGTTTTCAGAAACAATTGTTAGAAAACTGCAGTCCCTAATTATTCAACAACATCATATTTAGAATGAATGAAATACATCACAATGTCCAAAGGAGAAATCAGCAGAGGTGGGAGTCCACAGGTGGACTTAACGATGATTAGAATCATAATTCTGCATATTTTAAAAACTATCTCTTTAGTAGTGATATCTAGTATAGATGAGCTGGGTTCTGATAATCACACAGAAGACTTTTTTTTTTTATGTAACTCAGAGCACAAACAAACAATAGCTAAACAGCCCAACAAAAATTCAGAATTATCCTGAGAACTGCTCTCCATCTCCCATTGAGCTTATTATGAGGTTAGTTATCTGACATACTGAGTATTCCTAACCTTCTACTTCCTAGCTTTGTGATCTTAGGTGAGTTACTTATTCTTTCCCTATGCCTCAGTTTCCTCATCTGTAAAATGGGAATAAATAATATTCTGTATCTCAAAGAGTTTTGTGAACATTAAATGCAATAAATATGTATAAAGCATTTAGAATGGTGCCTGCTATATACCAAACACATATTTGTACCACTATTATTATTATTAATCTTGAAATCTGATCCAAGGAATCTAAGTTTCTATAAATATTCTTAAAGTGTCAAGTCAGTCACTGAGGAAGTGGGCTTTAAATGATACTTTCTTTTTAAATCACTACATTTCTTCACATACTTAGGGAAAAAGAAATATTTCTAAAGGCCAAGGTATCAAGATTATAGCTTGGCCATATAATCTGCACATATTTTCCCCCCTGATATTTTAGAATGAAAATGTCAAATGCACAAAAAAGTTTAAAAAGTGGATGGTGAACTCCTATATACCCACCACCTAGATTCTACAATGGACATTTTGCTATTTGCTTGATTATCTATCCATCTAATCATTCATCTATCTATTTTCTATTTTTATGCATTTTAAAGTAAATTCTATACTTCTTTTTTTTTTAATGCCTACAGCACCTGGTATTCCTAGGTGGTCTCCCATCCAAGTACTAACCAGGCCCGACCCTGCTTAGCTTCCGAGATCAGACAAGATCGGGCATGTTCAGGGTGGCATGCTGTAGACTATACAGGATTTTGAAAAAAATTTCAGTGACTTCAGTATGTTACAAAATGTTGGTGATAATTTATATGATGCTTGAATTCTGATTTATGTCCAATTACATAGCGTGACATCTTCCATCTCAACATGTCACAGAATGAAAGTCCCTCTCTTTGCTCTTCAGCTGAAAGATTACTGAACTGTGAAGTTGCTAGACTGTGGATAAAAACAAAAGTCATCCAGTTGTGATGGTAAAGAGTCTCAGGTCTGGTTCTGCTTTTCATCACCATCTCCATCATCATTTATTGAAGCCCTACTAAGTGCCACGCACTGTGCTATCCTTTTACACTTATTGCCTCTTTTCATCCTCAGAACACCCCTGCGAAGTAGGTATCAGTACTGTCCCACTTTACAGATGGGGAAACTGAGACTCAGAGAGGCGAAGGTCACACAGCAGTAGGTGTCAGGGAAAGAACTCTGAATACCTACTGCTCAGTCCTCTGGCAGCTCAGTTTCCACCCTCCATGGTTGTTAGGTGGGGCAGAGTGAGGTGGGGGAGTTGCGCTGTCCACACGTGGAACGTGCAATAACAGAAAGTCCTTGAAACTAGGATTCTATCCTCTGAAAGGACAAATAATACCTTACCTGGGGGTAAGGTAAATACAAATAAGCCAGATGGTTTATTGATATCTGGAAATTCCGAGGCCTAATGGTTGCCTCACAAATATCAATGCTTTCAAATATCATGAGAAAAAATTTTATTAGGTTTGTTGTCATTAACATAGGAGAAAAGACATTTTCTCTTCTAAAATGATACCTCAAAGCAATTAGAGCAGCCAGCTGGCTAGGAATATTTGCCAGTAACTACCTTCATTTTCCTTCCAGTGTCTCTTCTAGATGACTTTTTGGAAAACCTAAATTCTATCCCTTTAGCTTTTGGGTTGGACAACACTTCACCTTAATCTCACCCTGTGCAGCCATCTCCCTGCTTGAAAATACTGTAGAAAGTAATTTGAATGTGTTAAACAGTGGAAATTCGTTCTTAGTGCCACACAGCACCAGCCACAGGAAAGACGGAAAGAGTTTCAACCATCTGCATCCTCTTGACCACTTCATGGGGTCAGGATTGGGCCACAGGAGCGACAGTTCTTTTGAGGGCTCCAAGGCCTGGGGGCTCTGGAAGTTCCTCAAAGGAGAGGTCAGGTAAGGTGCATCTCTGACCACCGGGTGGTGGTGTCCGTAAATTCGGAAAACCTGGGGCGTCGCTCGTAATCCCAGGTGTACCCCACAGGACACCCGAAAGTGGGTGCGAACAAGGGGCCTGAAGCTCACGCGCAGCCACCTCCGGGGTCGTGTGGGGGGCTGCACTTAGGGATGAATGGCTGGTCCTGGGGCACCTCCTCTGGGGTGCCCCTGCGGTCAGGTGCCAAGATCCAGGAGGAGGAGTTCGGGGCTCCCGGCTGGGGTCAGGTCACTTCCCACCGCTCCAGCCCTTGACTTCGCAGAGTTTTTCGGGTTTGACCTCAGGTGTCTGCCCGCTGCCTCCTCCCATGCCTCACTCACCTGGCCCGAGGAAGAAGCCCACGCTCCGTCCTCCGCCGAGAGCCCGGCGGGCTCGGGAGGCGCCGGGCCCTCTCGGGGGCGAGGCCGACCGGCCGCGCTCCCGCGGAGTCTCCAGCCAGAGGCCCGCACCCCGCGCACCCGCCAGGCCTGTGTACGCGCGAAGCCATGGCAACGCCGCCCGGCTGCAGAGCGGGTGAGGGGCGTGGCCTGCGCGAGTGGCGGGACGGGAGCGCGGTGAGGGGCGTGGCCTGCGCGGGCGGCAAGGGGTGAGGGGCGTGGCCTGCGCGGGCCGCCGGGGCAGGGGGCGGTGCCCGCGAGACCCTGCGGAAAGTGCAGCCTTCTGCAGCACCTCAAGGTGTTCCCCACCTGCCGCTTAGGGGGCCTCAGCACCACTTCACAGGTAGGGAACCCGGGGCTCAGAAGTCACAGGAGTGGCCCAAGGTTTTACAGTGGGAATGAAAAGGACTCAAAATCCTTCTTAGTACCCTTTGCTTGAGGGGTGCGATGGTGATGGGGCTGAACCAGGAGAAGCTTGGAAGTTGATACCCTCCCTCTGCCTTACCTTACTTCTCGTTGCAGACGAGAAAATAGAGTAAGCTGGAGGGACCACCACTTTTGTTTGGGGGGTGAGGATGGGAGAGGGATAGGGTAGAAGGAACAATTTTGAAAGAATTAGAGTTTCTTCCACGTGCTGGGGAAAAGATATTTAATAAACTCACAGCTCTACAGTTCTTGTCCTTCCCTGTCAAAACCAACTTTTATTCGTCTATTTGTTCTTTTGTTATCTCTACAAACATCTCCCAAGTCTCTATAAGGGTCAGACAGTGGCCCCAGAGTCATTGTCCTTAAGAAGCTCCCACCCGATTGCAAATTGGTGTAGCCACTATGGAATCCAGAATGGAAGTGCCTCAAAAAGTTAAAAATAGAATTACCTTATGACTCAGCAATTCCACTTTTGGGTACTTCTCTGAAGAAATCCAAAACACTAATTCAAAAAGATATATGCACCCCTATGTTTACTGCAGCATTATTTACAATAGCCAAGACATGGAAGCAACCTACGTGTCCATCAATAGATGATTGGATAAAGAAGATGCAGTACATATCCACAGTAGAATATTACTTGGCCATAAAAAAGAATGAAATCTTAACATTTGCGACAACATGGATGGACCTAGAGGGTATTATGCTCAGTGAAATAAGTCAGAGAAGGAAAAGTACCATATGATCTCACTTATATGTGGAATGTAAAGAACGAATGAACAAACAAAACAGAAACAGACTCATAGATGAAGGGAATAAGCTGATGGTTGCCAGATGGGAGGGCGGTAGGGGGGCCTGTGTGAAAAAAATGAAGGGATAAAGTACAAATTGGTAGTTGCAAAATAGTCATGTGGATGTGAAGTACAGCATAGGGAATCTAGACAATAATATTGCAATAACTATGTATGGTGTCGGATGGATACTAGACTTATCAGGGTGATCAATTTGTAAGTCCCAAAAATATCTAATCATGATGTTGTACACCTGAAATTAATATAATATCGTACGTCAACTATAATCAAAAAATAAAAATATTATTTTTAAAAAAGAGATGTATCATTTCCCCATTTTGCAGTTTGATGGGCCTGTTGTTTAGTTTTATTCTGTCTGGACCTCACTTTTCTTACTTGCAAAGCAGAGATAATGATTATAAGGATTAAATGGGTTAATTTGTGTAAAGTCCTAAATTGTGCCTGGTACAATGGAATCACTCTGAGTGTTTGCAATTATTATTGTCTGCCGTAGTTTTCTGATGGTATGGGAGGACAGCCCAGTCTCAACCCAGGTCACAAACACCCCAGAGAAAACTTTGATTTGCATTAAGACTCAGTCAGTCCCAACACAAGGCAAACCTGACCTCTGAACTGATAGGGAAATGATTCAGAGGAAACCTGAGAAGAAAAGACGAGGGCGGAAAGAGGTTGATCTGCTTAGAAAGGAAGATAAAAAGCATGTAATGGGAATGACCCCCCCCCGCAAAAAAAATACTCAAAACAGGAACACTGTTCAAATGAGAAAAGAATACAGACAGCAGTGAGATGTTGTAAAACCTCTGGAAAACAGAGGTAGCAAAGGATGAGGTCATCTCAATCCAGATAAAGTGAGATAAACCAGATAAAAACATTTCATTGGTTGCTCTGGGACCTTTTGGGGTGTTGATGTCAGAGACAGGTTGAGTTCCCTCTTCTGGTGACCTCCAAAGGGGATTCCTGAGAAGCCAGCTGGTGTCTGTGTGGTGGGGGACTGTTGGACAACTCTATAAATTCTACTTGGGAGCATTTGGGCGGGCAAACCTCTACTATTTTTTCTGCGAGTAACAATGAACTTTTATGAACATGGTTAATAGAACCAGCTAAAGTTTATCAAGGATCGTTAGGTATCAGTGGCCACGACATGCACAATTTTATTTAATTCTTAGCCCAACCCCTTTTATGGAAGGGGGAACTGAGGCACAGTAGAGTCAAGTAACTTGCTCAGGGACAAATCTAGTAAATGGTGGATTCAAGGTTTGAACCCCGATTGTTTAACTCCAGAGCACTGTACTTTTTGTAAACCTTTTATCAAAGAAAAAGCACTATCAAAAAGTACAAAAATCATAAACATATACTGGAAGAATGTTTATGGCGTATGCGCCCACCTCATCAGAACCCAGATCGAGAAGCTGAGCATCACCAGCCCCTTGTGCTCAAAATATTTGCACTCCATTCTAGTCTTTGTCCACCCACTACTCTGACGTCCAACATCCTCGATTAGTTCTATATGTTTTTTGAACTTCATGTAAATGGAAAATATACAGATTGTGTTTTTCACCTGGTTTCTTTCGCTCAATGTTATGTGTGTGAAATTCAACCAAGTCGCTTCAGGTTTCATTCATTCTCGTTCCTGTGTTGCATTCCATTGTATTAATGATCTATTCCTGCATAACACATTGTGGTAAAGGTAGTCATTCAAAACAACATATACTTGGCATCTCATGGCTTCCGTGGGTCAGGAATCCTGGCACTGGTCACCTGGTCGCACAAGCTTCAGTGAAGGTGTTGGCCTGGGCTGAGGTTTCATCTGAGGCTCAACTGGGAAAGGGTCCCCTTTTGAGTTTCTGCGGTTGCTGGAAAGATTTGGTTTCTTGAAGGCTATAGACTGAGGGTGTTGACTCCTCACTGGCTGTTAGCCAGAGGCCCCTCTGACTCTTAGACTCACCTAGCAAGATGGAAGTTACCATTTTATGTAATGTGATCACAGAAATGACATCCCATCAGCTTTGCAGCATTCTATTCGTTAGAAGATACATGTCAAGCCCACACCCAAGGGGAGGAGCTTACACAGAACTGTGAACACCAAGGATAATTGGGGAGCCATTGCATGTGTCTTTTGGTGCACACGTACATGCACACATAACTCTTGGGTATATATACCTAGGAGTAGAATCTCTGGGTCATAGAGTACACACGTGTCCAGCTATAAGAGATTTGACAAATGCTTTTCTAAAGCACTGGTACCACCCACACTCCCTCAGCGATATATGAGATGTATGCCCGTTCAGTCAGAACACATGCTTTTACATATGCTTCTCTCCTCTCTCCTTACGGAGGGAGTTTTTGACTTGGGATAATAGGTCCTAAACCTGGTCCCATGTCAGAATCACCAAATTCCCGAACACATCTTCAGACTTCTTGATCATTTGAGGGCTAGAATGTAAACTGGAAGGTACACTCCACGAGGCAGGGGTTCTTGGCCATGCATGTAGTTGATATTCAATATAGAATTTCTTTTTTATTAAATGAGTGAATTTAGGAACTGTTGTTTAAAGAGATGGGCCTCAGGGAGGGTGTGAACTGCTGAAATCAAGAGGAAACTTTGATGTGTCTGAGCCCGTCTGCATTTTCCTGGGAAGAGGACCCAGAGTCTTAACCAGATTTCTCCCTGACAAAGGTTAATAGCCACTGTGATCGTCTGGCTTATTTTGTCACATGAAGAAACAGATAGTCCAGGGGAAGGTGTGCAAGGCCCCTGGTGCTTGACAGAGTTTAGAAGTGAGAAGAGGGACAGTGCTTGCCTAGGACATCTCAGAAGCTGACACTTTGCTTGTTTTGACCTTTGACCCATGATGGCTCTTTCTCCTCAGGGTGTCCCCCCCCACCCCACTCCCCCGCCCCGCCCCACCATGTCTGTTTATTGAATGGCAATTTCCAGAATTTTTTGGAGGCCCTGAGTTTCCAACAGTTGCAAGCCAACATGAGCCCCACCTTTTGAGAAAACCCTCTTTTAACTGACAGAAAGCCTCCCATTTTATCTGGTTTGAGATGACCTCATCCTTTGCCACCTTCTCTGTTTTCCAGAGGTTTTGTAATGTCTCGCTGCTGTCTGCATTCTTTTCTCATTTGAACAGTGCTCCTGTTTTGAATATATTTTTTGGGGGGGTCATTCCCGTCACATGCTTTTCATCTTCCTTTCCAAGCAGATCTTGCCTCCCTAGACATCTCTTCTCAGGTTTCCTCTGAGTCATTTCATTTGGTCTCATTATGTCCAGTTTTTCCTCCTTCCTCACTGGACTCAACACAGACCCTCTCTTTTCTCCAGAACAACTGTTCTTTTCTTTCCCACCCCTCGCCCCAATCCTCATCTTTCACCGTGCTTTCTGACCTCTTTTAAGAACTGATTATTTTTTGAAACTTCAGTCGCAAAGATCGTCCTTTTTAATCTGAGGCTGAATTTGGATCACTGTCAAGAAGCCAGGGAGACAGGAATGTTGCTGGGTAATTCAGATCCTCAGCAGAAGGGATGAGCCCCCAATGGGGGCGGGGTGAAGGGTGGGGAGGTCAGAGGAACCTGGGGATGGAGAGGGAGGGACATCCTTCTACTTGAGGTAGGGCTTGAAGGGGGCAGGGTAGTCATAAAAAACCCTAAGTAAAAGGAAACATTTGACATTTGACTTGAGTTATGAAGGATGGGTAGGGTTTCAGGAGGCAGAGCAGGGAGAGAAGGCTATGGTAGAAGGAAGGCACAGTGGAAATAAAGGCTAGAAGATGGGGGTTAGGAGAAGCTAAGATGGGGATACAGATAGGGGAGGCTAGGCACTGAAAATGCAAACTCACTGGTCCTGGTCAGTCTTCAGATATGTTTGTTTGGCTTTTACACTGTCTAGAGACTTTTAATTAGTTGCTGAAAGGATAGCCCTCTTTCTGTGAAATGACAGAGAAACTCATTCAAACTGACTTCAGCATGAAAGCAAATTCACTGGAGTCTAGAGGGGACAGCTGGGTTCTGGCCAAAGTGATGTCATCAGGCCTTGGCCTCTCTCCAGCTCACAGCATTACTTTTAACCACGTGGATCCAACCAGACAGAATCTCCTTATAATTGTCACAAAAAGGCTGCCATCACTCCAGCCCTTACATCTTCTCAGTTTTGAATCCCATGGGGAAGAGTGAGAGTCTTTCCTGGCAACTCCTGACTCTATTCTTGCATCTAGAGCAATTATCTTCTAGGGCTGAAGAAAGGCTGTCTTCTTTGGATATAGCCTACGCTCTCCCTGCCCACTGCATCACTCACATCTCTTTCCTGGCTTCTGAAAGCACTTGAGTTTTCACCCCCAGCATAATTTAATTCTGTAAACAAATCTGTTTTTTTCTACCAGATGGATGTGCCCAAAGTACAAGGGTCAAATTGCACTCCCTGTGCTCCCATAAACTCCTGAGGACAAATATGCCTGGCCATGTTTGATCATTTCATTCCTTGTTCATTTTAAAATCCTTCTTTTAAAAAATATTTAATACATAGCGTTTTTAGAATCACTGTCTAAATTTCAATGTCTGAAGTCTTTGAGGGGTGGTCTCAATATATTGTTTGTTGGTCTCGCTTACTCTGGCTCATACTGACTTGTTTCTTGGATGCTTGGTAATTTGATTGTGATATCATTTTTGATGGAAATTAATCTGTGGGAATCCTGAGGGGTCTGACTCCTGACTGCTTTCCTCTGTTTTTTGTTTTTTTGTTTTTGTTTTTTTTCCAGGTGGATGCCAGGCATGCCAATAATTTGCAACCATTTGCATTTACTTTCTCAGGTTGGAGTTTTCTCACTGAATGTGTGGAGAGTAAATTTGAATCCCAGACCCATGTGGTTACAAATCCTTGGAGTGACAATTATCATTATTATTATCGTGACCATTATTAATTGTCCCCTCCAGAGCCACATTGAAAATAGATAGGTTGCCTTATAGGCTTCCTTTTCTAGTAGTCCAGAAAAAAAATTTAAAAAGTACTCCATTTGCTAGAATGTATAGCACCTTTGAGGGTGCTGGCTTAGTATGGGCATTTGAGACTGGGCTAGTTCACCTTACAAAGGGCCAAGGCTTAACCTTCCATTTCCTATACCTGTTAACTCCCCAAATTGGTAGAGGTGTTTATCCTCGGGAAGTCCCGGCTTCCTCATTTGCTTATAGTTTGGTCATATGTAGCTCACTCTGCCTCTGTCATGTGTGTATATGTGTTTCTCTGGAATTGTGTACATTAAAAATTATTTTTTATTATGGGATTAAAAAAAAAAAACACCTACAGCACTGGTCTTCGTAGGTGGTCTCCCATCCAAGTACTAACCAGGCCCGACCCTGCTTAGCTTCTGAGATCAGATGAGATCGGGCACTTTCAGTGTGGCATGGCTGTAGACTATTATGGAATTTTTTTTTTAACATACACAAAAATAGGGAAAAGAGTGCAATTAACCACATGTACATTTTTCCAATTTTCTTGTATTTCCTTTTTTCTTCCTTTTTGTTTTTTTCCCTGGATTAATTTAAAGCAAATTATATCATTTCACCCACAAATACTTCCTAACCGAAAAGAAGTCTTTTTTTTTTCCCCCTCGTGGATGAAAAAGAAGCCACATACTAAACATTTTTGTTGGAGAAACAGGGTCCTTTGTTCTGCTGAATATCCACATCCTGGATTTGCCTGATTTCTTCCTTGTGGTTTCAGTTAACTTGTTCCTCTCTTCCCTACGTTTCCTGTAAACTAACATTTAGATATAGAGGCCTGATTAGATTCAAAGCCTTTTTGTTGTCAAAACTACTTCTAGGCAGTGCTGTGTGATTTCCTCTGCATCACACTGTGATCATAGTGTCTGGTCGCCCTATTTTTAATGATACTGAGATTGACCAGTAGGAGCAGAGCTCATAGGCTGAGTTCTCCATATCAAAGCCCTCATCGGCTCCTCCCCACTACCCCCACACTCTTTGTTTTTATTTGTGGCAAAATACACGTAAGGTAAAATTTACCATCTTAACCATTTTTAAGTACTGTTAAGCGCATTTACATCAATTTACCATCTTAACCATTTTTAAGTAGTGTTAAGCGCATTTACATCGTTGTGTAACCAATCTCCAAAACTTCTTCATCTTGCAAAACTGAAACTCTACATCCATTTAATGACTTCCCATTTCTCCTTCCCCAGCCCCTGGCAACCACCCTTCTACTTTCTGAGTCTATGAATTTGACTGCTCTAGGGACCTCATGTAAGTGGACTCATACAGTAATTGTCTTTTTGTGACTGGTTTATTTCACTTAGTATGACCTCAAGTTTCATTTATGTTGTGGCATCTGTCAGAATCTCCTTCTTTTTTAAGGCTGGATAATATTCCACTGTATGTATATAAAGTATTTTGTTTATCCATTCATCTGTCAGCGGACCCTTGGGTTCATCAACTTTTTACCTAATAGTTTTAGCATCCTTTGAGGATCATTCCCCAGATTCATTATTTTTTGTGGGGTTGTAGAATTTTTCTGTGTTATTTGGCAATTATTAGAATTCTTCTGTCAGGAAGAATTTTCCCTTCATTAACTATTTGTTGATTCTAGAATACAGTTTGTTCAGAAAAGGCAGAATAAATGCTTATTTCTTTCCTTTTATGTGTCAATGTTCAGCGTAAGAAGCAACTAACAAAGTGACCGATGAGTTTTACAAAATATTAGGAGTTTCTGATTTAGCAAAATGAAGATGTTTCAATCCATGGAAGTCTTCATTTGGTTTGATGCTCACGTTACGCCGTCTCTGGAGTCCATTCAGATTGGCTCACATGTCCTTTGTCCCCTCAGGTGGAAAACACACAGTATTTAATTTTAACTATCTATGTTTACATTGCATTGGTGTGGTCTTAGGCAGGCAGCTCTGTCTCAGTTTTCCTTCTCTGTACACAATGAGCTCTGAAATCACTCCTACTCAAAACTCTACTTTTTTTTTTTTTTTTTTTAGCATTTTCATAGATAGTTTACTCATTTGAGTCTTCTAGTCTTGTGATCCAGTGCAGTTATCAACATCTTCGTTTTACAAACATAGAAATTGCCATGGGGTGATACTATGTTTTTCCATACTGTGTTTTTCTCCAGTAGACTTAAAAACCTGAGGTACTCAATCGGGAACATTTGGCCCCCTAGAAATTTTTTTACCATTTATTTTTAAATTATAGTCGACATATAATATTATATTAGTTTCAGGTAAACAACATAGTGATCAGACATTTATATATCTTAGGAAGCGATCATGCCCAGGGGATTTTGACACTGTCTGGAGGCAATTTTGATTGTCACACTCAGAAGGGGCTATTTGCATCTAGTTATTAGAGGCCAGAGATAAATCATATTTCTTTTAATTCAATGTTTATTCAATAAATGGATTGTAAAAATGCATACATCTGAGAATTCAGCTGTACATGAAGTAGGATGAAGGGATAGTCTGTTTTTATAGAACTTAGCCATTTGATGTTCTACCATTTCCCTTTCAGTCTTATTTCTGGCTCTTATTTGCCTCTGGAGACCTTTCTATTATTGGCCTAAGGGAAGATTAGTGGACAATTTTTACTGCTTTCAGGTCAATGGAAAACTTTTAGGGATTAAGCCTTTTTTTTTTTTTTTTTTTAACTTGGGAGATGAATAACAAAATAAAGTTTTATCCCAAATAGCAGTTAGATTTTTTGGTCTCAACCCTTCTTTGCTATTTTGTTGATTGAATGGATATTTTTAATAAATTTGGTATTACCTTTTAAAATCAGTAAAATTCGTATGCTCTTCTGTCCTACAAGATGTATAGTCCCATACCCTTTTCTCTGTCTCTGTGTCAGCAGGAACTTGGTCCATTTGTTTGAGGCTTCTCCCGAACATTGGGTGTATACTAGGTGCTCAATAAAAATCTGTTACATGAAAGACTTTGCTTAACTTGGAGATTCCCAAGTAGATTTAATTGGGAAACTTTTTGACTTCCACCAATTTTAAATGCAGGGGATTCACCAAGAAAGAGGATCTCTAAAATCCTGATAGCTATGGTTTCTAAATTCACTTTCTTAATCCCAGTCACTCAGTTCTGAATACACTGGCAAGGCAGCATTAGACTGAAAATCCAACAAAGCAGACTGTCCACAGTTGCCATCGCATGCACTGCTCCAGGCTGACCCCAGGGCTGCTTGGCTGGCTTGAATTATGTGTCCCTGTTGCCATTTGCCATTTTCCTGGAACTGGCTTTATGCAAAGATTCCTCACAAACTACTCGTGGCACCTGGTGAATTTTACCAGAGCGTGTTTTTCAGAAATGAGTGTGAGGCCCAGGCCCAGAAAAGTGCCCGAGTCCTCAGGTTGTCCATCAGGGGATCGAGGTCTAATCACAGCCACAAGGTAGCCCTTGCTTTCTCTGTGCCAGGTACAGCTTTATCGGTGTTTTTCTCAGGTAACCACCTCAAAATCAGTAACCTCTATTTTTCTGGTGAAGAGATCGCAGCTCAGAGATGTCAAATTATCTGCTCAATATCACACGTTAGAAAGCAGCTGTGCTGGGATTAAGACACCGTCCTCCCTGCTAGAAAGCCCATATCTTGCCCACTGTGCTTGCAGACAGAATAGGCACAGACCTTTCATAACTGCACTTGAATACTCAGTGTGGCTCGTCCTGGGAGCTAAATGGTCAATTGATCCATCCATTTCCAGGGACACGGCTGAGTCCCATTTTCAGTTTGCCGTACCTTTGCAGATTTATTTTGGCTCTGCTATCTCATGCTTGTCTATCCAGAACCAAGTCACCTCAGGACATTTGGCGTCAAGTGATAGAAACCCACTCCAACTTGTTTGGCAAAGATGGGACTCAATTGAAAGCATCCTGTAGGGAGTGTGGCTGGGCTAAGGAGGACCCAAGCCAGGAGAGGCAAAGCAGCTGATCTTTCCATCTCTTTCTGTGTAGGACTATTTCCTCTATGGCCTCTCTGCTTCATTCGTCTCTACTTGAAGACCAGCTTTCTCTCTGCACACGGCCTCTCTGTGGCTTTCAAGTTTATTGTATCCAGTTCAATAGCCAGTCCAAAATGATCATGGTTATTATTGCCCTAAGGCCATCAGACCCACTTTGGGAAAGAACCCAAGCAAGAACCCCTCCCATGGAGGGCCGGACTTTAGCTTCACTGCTGTCTCCCAGAGGCTAGACCAATGCCTGTCATACAACAGGAACTCAATACATATTTGGCTAGAGCAGCTGTACACACAGAAGGCAGGGCTCCACATTGCAGTCACAGCCATGTTCCTACACAACCTTCTGCCTCATATGTGCTTGCAGTGCTCCTTCATCATAACTGTAACCAGTCTGAGAAAAGTGAAAATCAAAATCGAAAGTAGGCAGAGCCCAGCACAACTGAAGATGCAAAGGCCGTGGCTACCTTCAGAGACTTCAGCTACATTTAGGGTCAGAGTTAAAAAGGGGAATTTGTTGGGAGGACACAGCATCTCTTATGGAACCCAAGGACAGAAATAGAGCTGGGTTTCCCAAGGGACAAGGACCAAGGACCAGAAAGTCATCAAAAGATGGCTAACTCTGAGATCTCATTGTTCATGTCTACCTCTTTCAGCAATTAGCTTCATTCTCTCTCTGCCAGAGCAGTGTCTCCTGCTTCATTAATCCGTGGCCCATTGTGAGGGCCCCCAATGGTCCCATAATCTCTGAGACCACATCACCCAATGGCCTTTCCATTCATCCCAAGACCAATTCCTGGAAGAGAAGGTCCTGGCCCAGCTCGGCTTCTGATTGGTTCTCTTGGGTCAGGTGGGCATACACCTCAGGCCCAATCAGCTGTGACCTGAGAGGGTGGAGGTCACATGACACCAACATGGCTGCTGAGAATCCTCCTTTTGGGTGGGTTGGGAGTGCTAGGTGGAAATTATCTCTGCTCTTTTATAGCCCTGGGGCCATTGAGGGCTCAAGAACAGGTGGGTGGCTTCTTGAATTTTCTCCTTCATCTGTTCTTTAATATTTGCCTTAAGAACAAAAACATGACGGAGAGGAAAGGGCTAGGGTCTTTCTTTTGGTTTTTACACTTTTATCTTTTTTTTTTTTTTTTTTGTACTCAACAGTGGGAGCTTTGATAAGTCTGACCCAAAGAGCAAAAGGGAAGAGTGTGCCTTGGAAAATTTTGAGGTGAAGGTGGCCTCCTGCTTTGAAACATGGTTTTAAGTTAATATAGCAGATAATCTCCTTGCCTCTCTAGGCACAATTTAGGACTCTAGCTTCTAGCTAACATTCTCAGCTAACATTTTCTCCACCTTCATTTTAGACAGAGGTGAACTCATGCTCTATATTGTACATGTTAAATATTCATGATATATTCTATTAGAAAAAGAGAAAAATTAGAATAATTTCCTACTCAGCCATTTCCATACATATAGAACAAATAGGGTCCTCAATGCTATTGCCGCAGTACTCCTGCCTGTAGGAAGAGTCGGGAATGATCAGGTGGAAGGGGCCTGGTCCCTAACGAGCTGAAGGTTACGCCCTGTGTTGGTTCCTAAGGCCACTGTAAAAATTCCCACCAACTTGGTGAGTGGCCCAAAATAACAGAAACGTATTCTCTCACGGCTCTGGAGGCCAAAATCAGCATCAGCTGGGCTGAAATCAAGGTTTTCAGCAGGGCCGAGCTCCTTGAGATGCTCTAGAGAACTCCATCCTTGCTTCTTCCAGTTCTGGTGGCTGCTGGCGTTCCCTGACTTGTAGCTGCGTCACTACATCTCTGTGTCTGTGCTCACGTTGCCTCCTCCTTTTCTACGTATGTTGTCTTCCCCAGTCTCACTGATAAGTACACTTGCGATGACATGCAGCACCCACCTGGATAATCTAGGATAATCTCAAAATCCTTAATTGAATCACATCTGCAAAAACTTTACCTTATAAGGTAACATTCTCAGGCTCCTAGGATTAGGGCTTGATATCTTTGGGGGCTACCATTTAGCCTACTACTAGATCTTCCTAAGGAAGATCTAGGCTGGGCAGACATCCCAAAAGATATCTGCCAGGCCAGGTTGAGAGCCTTTAAAACAGCTGTTCCTCAGCTTGTTGGGGACCTTGCTGGTCTCTTTTTCCTCCCATCAGGAGGAAGTATATAGAGTAACTGAAGAACAAGTCCAGCCCAGAGATGCAAGGAGAGCCACAGGCTGGCTCAGTCATGGCCTGGGACCAGACCAGCCTCTGGATGTCCCATGCCTACAAGTAGATCCCTGCAACTCCCTTTTTAATGGATGGTTTTACATAAGGAAAGTTAAAGGTTGGAACTTTAGGTACTGCTGCCAATCCTGAGACAAGAAGCTGATTCACTTCCTAACTGCTGCCACTTCCCTTTCATAGCCTTTAGGAAACATACAGGGCCTGAGAATTTACTTTTCTAACCAAGCTCCTAGCCACACAGGTTCCCAGCAGGCCCACTCCATGCTACCCATACCAGGGAGGCACCTTCGGACCCAGGTCTGTCTTCCCAGACTTCAACTCTACGGTCAAAAGCCTGACCCCAGACATCGCCATTCCTCTCCTAGTCTGAGGTTTCCTGGGTGTCAGTTGAACTGTCTAAACAACAGAACTTTCTGTTGAGCGTGTGAGTTGATGGGGACAGACTCAGCTCTTGGGAAACACGAGTCCTTCCTCATTCAACATCTGAAAAAGCTCTCTATGCTGAATTGCACGGTGCAATGTTTAAGGAATTGGGCCCTGGACCCAGATGGCCTGGCTTCAAATCTCAGCTCTGCTACTTATTAGAGGTGTGACATGGGGCACTTTGATTAAGCAGAGCCTCCATGAGCTAGCCTACAAAATGGTATAGGTGAAATGGGATAACATGTGACGTGCTTAGCACAGCCCCTGGCATATATTGTTTGGTACATATGAGCTGTTATTATTATTGATATTTGTCCATAAACAAGTCAGTATTGGAAGAGCTGCTAAAGTAATTCAGCACCCAATGTACTACATATAAAATATTTTATTATAAAAGCTAGAAGGAACAGAACATCTTATACAGCAGGGTTCCCCAAACCCCTGGCCACAGATCAGTACTGGTCCACGGCCTGCTAGGAACTGGGCTGCATAGCAGGAGGTGAGCGGCGGGCGAGTGTGCAAAGCTTCATCTGGATTTGTAGCCGCTCCCCAGCGCCAGCATCACCGCCTCAGCTCCACCTCAGATCATCGGGCATCAGATTCTCATAGGAGCACCAGTCCCTGGAGCCAAAAAGGTTGGGGACCGCTGCCATACAGCTATCCCTTCCTGCCGTTACACAGGAGGGCCTAGTTGAGTGTACCACTTGAGACTATGATCTCATGTGTCATCAGGCCTTGGGCCCTCAAAGAACCAATGGCATCAGGGTCTCTGAGAACCCCACCTGGGCCTCATCATCTAGCCGTTTGTTTTGCTTAATTCACAAAAATGGCTCCGTGTCCCTTCTACAAAGCTGAGTTGTATTTCCAACCCAAGGTTCAGGACTCTAGTGAAGAAAGCAAAGGGATATCTTGTTTTCTTTTTGAAATAAAACAGTCCAGTGGAAGCAAAACAAAACCACAATCTAAACCAGTTGCTAGGTACCCTTTCCTCGTTAGAAAGAGGTGTGTTGTTGCCAGCAATTCAGTTGAGGAAAGATGATGGGGAAGATGCCTACGCCGTTCCCAGATGGGGTCCACAGCACATGGGACCCGAGGCAGCATCTCTTTCCAATGCACCTGCTCCATGAAGTTCTGTGAATGTGAGTCACCCCCAAATCACAGGACTCCCCCGCCCCCACCCAAGTTGCTAAGTACACATCTGGCCCCTCGCTTCTCAACTGTGGCTGGAGTGGCATCACTGGGGTCTGTTGGTGCAGAGGGTGAGTGACAAGAGGGAACACGCTAGGGAAGGACCATCAGTCAGGTGGCCGGGTATTGGGGGCCTTCTCCTGGACTTCGTTGTACTGTGGCGGGGGAGTCAAAGGCTCGATGGAGGGAGGGGGGACATTTTTGTCCGAGAGGTTGATCCTAAAGTCTTTGAGGTGAAGTTTTTCAGATTTAATCCTTCGAACTTTCAGTGGTTTTAGGTGTTTGGCCAACTTGGAGTTCTGCCTACTGGGTGGATTCCCCGAGCTGCCGTCCACGTCGGCCCCGGCTCTCGTGGGGGTCGTCTCGTCAAGCCCTGTCAAAGACTCGTAGGAAGGGAGAGAGATGCTCATCCTTGGGCTCCGGTCTGGTCCCCTGGTTTCTGAGAAGTTTGTGTTCATCACTTCCTCGTAACTGGGGACGTAGTACCTCGAGGAGGCTTCCTCTTCCTCCTCTTGGCTGCAAGACAACAAGCAGACACGGAGGATTAGCAGACACTCAGCTCGCTTAAAACCACAAATAGATGGACTCTAAACCCCATGTTGGCACTGAGTCCACATACACCAGGCTTGTAAACAAGAAATGGGTCCAAGAAGTAATAAAAGCTAACACTTCAGCTGTTTGCTATGAGCCGGGCACTGTTCTGAGTCCTTTACAGCAGTCCTCACCTTTTTGGCACCAGGGACTGGTGCTCCTATGAGAATCTAAGGCCTGCTGATGGAGGTGGAGCTGAGGCAGTGATGCTAGCACTGGGGAGTGGCTGCAAATACAGATGAAGCTTCACTCGCTCTCCTGTGGTTCACCTCCTGCTGTGTGGCCCGGTTTCTAACAGGCCACAGAATGGTCCCTGTCTGCGGTCTGGGGGTTGGGGAGCCCTGCTTTAGCACATATGAACCAATTTCATCTTCCTAATAACACTATGAGTTAGGTACTATTGTGCTACCCATTTTATGGGTGGGAAAACTGATACATCAAAGGTACCTGACTTAGTCATACCTTCAGGAAGCAGGAAGGCAGGAAATGAATGTCACATTCTCCATTACTGCACTGTATTATCTCTGTGTTAATCCCTTTCCATTACATTCAACAAACAACAGGCAAAGTGGGCTATTGTGATGCCCAGCTGGTCCTTTGGCCAAAGGCAACAAAAATATGCATGAAGTAGCTGCCAATTTGGAGCAAAATGCTTGTCTCCAGGTAGAAAAAAATATCTGAATATAAAATTTCTATGTATTTCAAATTATTCTGTGATTTTGTCTTCTAGGTTCACTATTAAGACTCAAAGGACAGGTCAGGTGCTCAGCCTTACCCTCATTGAACTGTTGAAAGAGAACACCCAAAAGTCAGGGTTTTTTTTTTTAATACTTCTATTTATAGGGAGTAATGTCAATAGCCATTTTCCAGGTCCCTACACTTGAACCTGTAGGGTGATAATGGCCAACATTAGAAACCTCACTGCTTGTCTAGGTTTTTTCTCATCTCCTTTAGGAATGAATTTGTGTGTGCTCATGGCTAGGGCAGGTAATATGGGTGACTGATATTTTTCCTTCTTGTTCTTTTGTCTATCTTTCAAGTTTCCTAGAATGTGCATGATTATCTTTTATAATCAGACAATCGATTTAATTTTTCCAAAACAAAAACAACCCCCCTCCCACTATAAAGGTAAGACATACTTATACAAAATTCAAACAACACAGGAAAATCTAACAAAGAAAAGAAAAACATTCCAAATCCTTCCACCCAGAGATGAACACCTTTCCAGATCCTTCTCTAACTCCACACTGGGACTTTAACCAAAGATGCTGCGCTGTCACCTCCTTTTCACAGTGTGGAGGACAGGGTCCCACAGCAGCAAACTGAGATCAAAAATGAGGACACAGAAGGCTACTGAAGGGCATGTCATGCCGTCGCTCGACGGATGGGTATGTAGCTTGTCTCTCAGGTTTTGCTATTCTAAGCAATGCTCTGATAAGCATGTGGGTGCAAACCCCTTTGCACCTGTGCTGTTATCTCCCGAGGATAAGCTCTTAGGACTGGAAGCACTAGGTACACACATCTTTGATACTGCTTCTCACTGTGAAATGCCCCTTAAGAAAGGTTGTGTGCATTGCATCAGAAACCAACTTCCTCACAGCCCTCCAACGCCAGGCTATCTATCTTGGCCAACATGAGAGGCAAAGAATAATGACGACTTCTTTGTGTTTGCATTTCATGACTAATGAGGCTGAACATCAATTGTCTGGACGTCTAGGAAACGCTTGCTTGTCTCCTCTGCCCATTTTCCTAGCGGAGAGTTCATCTTTCATATTCGTTTGCGAGGGCGCTTTTTATAATAGGGATGTCACACTTTACCGTATGTCTCTCGATATATCATTTATCTTTTAAATTTGTGGCAAATAGAACACTGCTTTCAAACCTTTTCTACTCGAAGCAGATATATACAGCATGCTAGGACAAGCAGCCAGTCTGGCCACCCCAAGCCCCAAGCAGCTTCCCTGGGGGCTATCAAAATCTGTATAGCCTTAATCCATTCATACCATATGACCTGGGAAACTCTGGGATAGAAGTGTAAAGTTATTTATAAAATAATAAACTGATTTACAGAGGTTTAATAGGAGAGAGTGGGAAGGAAAGCTTCCTAGACTATAATATCCTCACTGGACCCTGTGAGTGTGCATGTGTGTGTTTAGGCCCCAGTCTGGGGTGAGTCGGCCAGTCCTCACCTGTCTTCCTCTGGGGCCTGCGGCTCGGCCCCCGGCGGATGCTGGATGTGCGTCATCTCCTCGCCTTGCCGCTGCTTCCTCTTGTCGCGGATGTTTAGGCAGATGGAGAGCAGCAGCAGCATCACCCCGGCCCCAACCAGCACGTAGGCTACGGAGAAGGTCTTACTCTTCAGAATGCCGCTGCCTATCTCCGTCTTGTTCCCCTGAGCCGTCGGCTTCTCAGCGGCACTGAAGCCAGGTACCAGGTTCCACATGGCCATGATGATGCCGAGGACCAGCATCCCCAGGCCGATGGCGGTCAGCGCATAGTGTGAGCCGTTGGTCTTAGACTGGGCCATCTTGCCCACAGCAGCAGGGCCAGGCCCGGCTCAAAGAAAGACAATAAATAAATAGAAAGCTGCAGTGGCCACAACAACCAAAGCTCCTTGAGCACAATGAATGGCGTCCTGAGCGCTACACTAAAAAATAACAGCAGCCAAACTCTCAGGGATGGCTTCCTTCAAATGAGAGGCGTTCTGGGTAGGCAGCTGCGGCCGAGGGGTCTGCAAGGGAAGCAGAAAGAGGAGGGAGGAAAATCAGCTCCGATTGAAGATGCTTTTGTGAACACGGCGGTTGTGCTCCTGGAAGAGTGAGCAGCAGTACTCGGGCTCGGCTCGCCTTTGATGCATTCCAGATGTCTTACGCGCTCCCGCTCCTTCTCTGAGCCTGCAGAGGGGAGGCTGACCCGCCTACTCCCACCTGAAAGGGAAAAGCCAGACCTTTGTCTGCAGGCAGCCACAAAGGTCAGGGCTCCAGGTTGTTAAAACGCATTGTGGAATTTAATGACGTGCAATGAAACCTCAGCCCTCACTGGGTATGGCGAGGAGCGTGAATGAGGGCACGCATGAGCCGTAATCAATAACTGTAACAGAATCACTGGGGCGGTGGGCAGTAGTCAATGATGTGATGCCTTCCAGACAGCCTCCTGCGGTCCTCACCACCCTCAAAGGCTCCCCATTCCCTGCAGCTGAATATCCAGTCTCTTTAGAATGAGGGTCAGGGCTGAGCTGACCTGGTCCTGCCCCTCCCACATCTCACCTCCCCCTTTTTGCACACCCTTTCCAGCATTTCTGCACCTCTCTGATCACCCCAGCTCAGCTGCTCTTCTCTGTGCTCTCGCAAGCCCCCAGCAACTACTGTGGCAAGTGCCTCTCTCTTCCTGCGACCATATCTTCCTCGTCTCTGTGCCTGGAACGTGGCAGGGACTCAAACGTGTCTGCTGCATTAATTGAATGAAGTGAATAGAGGCCACATGAAGCCCGTCTGCAAAGTCCTCATCTTTGCTGCTATGCTCACTGGGTGAAGCAGCTCAGAGACCTTGCGCTAAAGGGAGCAGCCAGCCACCCTGGGATTCCGTAACTATCTGCTGGCCGCTGGTAGAGAGAGAGATGAGCAAGTTACCTGAAAGGTTTAGCCTAGAACACTTCCAGGGGCCAAGAGGACAAGCAAGCAATGCTCTCTGCTGACCACTCCTCAATACATTATTCCCACGACAGTGGCCTTTGCAGAACAGCAAAAGTTTATAGACATTTATACGGGCCAGGTCCTTTTTTTAATTCTGCATTCTTTCCCATCTTTTCAAAAGGACGGCTAACAGCAGCTGCTTGAAATCCAATGAAAAATATTCTAAAAATATTTGGGATAACATGCTTTATCAGCTTGAAGTCAGTTCCTTTTTATCCCTCAACCTAATTCTTGTGCCTCCGCTAAGCAGTGTCACAGGCACTTAGAGAAACACTGGTGAGCAAGTTAAGGGTTAGTGGGGCTTCTAGGACAGCAGAAAAGCAGTCTACAAAAAATAACAATAAAGTGGGAAGAAAGTACAGGAACTGTGCAATTAAGCAGCCGGTTACCCTACCTTGGGCTGGAGAGCATACGGAAAGTCTCTGAGAGAGATAAGCCCCACTGGCATAATAGGGCCTACACCTGAATACTCTGCATCGTGTGTGTGCAGGTGTATGCACTGTGTGCACACATGGGCATAGGCATGCACGTGTACAGGCGTATGAACATGGATGTGTATGCATGCATGTGCACATGTGCATGCACGAGCGTACATGCATGTGGCATGCAGACAGTTGCAGTGGGACCAGAGGGAACAGTCACTGTAAGCTCGAGGGCATTTGCTTCTCACATTATCATTCACGGCCAGTAAATGGAAAGATGAGGGGCTTGGCAGCCCTAGAAATGCAGAGGTTCTGCCAAACAGATCTGAGACAAGCCAGAGGTGAAGGGCTCCTGCTTCCAGAGGCTTGTGCTGGAAGCAGGAGATGAAAAGGCCACATCCTGAACACCTAAAGGCCCAACAGGTAGGCCTCATACTTGGGAGGGTGATGGTGTGTTTATTAAACCAGTGATTTGGGCCACTTTAACACCCCCCACCCCATTAATTTTCAATTCAAGTTTCACTTTACCCTGTCAGTGAGTAAAACAGGTCCCAGATGAGAGTCGCAGGCAGAGATGAAAATGTCAGGATCCATACATTTTTGGTCTGTTAATTTGTCAATGACTGAAAACAGGTGAAAATACCCAGTGTGGGTCAGTATGGGGCTGGGCAATTTCATCCAATATTTCTGGACGGCAAATTTTGGAATTTTGGATCAGAAGTTTAAAAAATGTTTATACCCTTTGGCTCTGTAGTTCCAACTTCTAAGAATTATGTACAAGGCAAGGATAGTCATTATAGCTTTATGACGGTGAGAAACTAGAAACTACTTAAGTAGCAATAATCTGGATCTGGCTAAATAAAATAGGGTCCATGTACTTATTCAATTATGGTCTCAAAGCAGCCAATGACACATTTTAAAGTCAAACAATAAGATTAAAAAAAAAACAAAACAACAGTACGTCCAGCATGATACTAATTTAAAAGAATGTCATACACAAATATGCGTATATGAATATATGGGAAAAAAGAATAGATGATCCTACCTACTTATGATAAAAAAGAGACAATATGTTTTACTATATACAAACATATGTGTAAAAGTCCCAGACGACGGGACGGAGGGTGCTTGGGAAGTGTACCATTTATTCTATTTCCGTATTTTGAATTTTTTACAATCAGAATGTATTTGTGCAAGGCAACACAGCTTGGAGGTTAAGCGTGAACTCTGGAGCCACGCTGCCTGGGCTCAGAACCTCGTTCTGTACCTTCCTAGCTGTGTGACCTTGGACAAGTTACTTAACCTCTCTGGGCCTGAGTTTCTGCAATGGTAGGATGGAGATTAAAGCTCTCCAGTATTCACTCCGTAGGGGAGATATGATAAGTAAACACATATAAGGTACCCAGAACAGTATGTGACCAACACGCAGTAAGTTCTTCTAGAAAGGTCTGTTATTAAATATTATTTAAAGCCTGCATTCTCAATGGGGTGACATCACTCACAAGGGAAAAACTTGGTTCTTGGGGATGCTGTAATAATTTTAAATATCACAGTGGTTTGTGGCCCTCCACAGTCCATAAACAGACACACGGTATTACAATTTCGTGGGTGGGAGTGGGGGAGCATTACAAAAAGAGTGTCTATAGAGACTCCATAGGGGATGACAATGGGAAAAGAGGTTGAGAAACACTAATTTATGTATTATACTAAATTTCGAAACACTCGGATCATACATAGCATGATGTTGTCAGTTATTTTCTCTGTGTGATGTAATTAGAATGATTTTTCCTTTCTTTTTCTTATTGGGAGAATAAGAATTGGGAAACAGAAGTGCGCATGTGCTGCTTTTAGAAAGAGAAAATGAAATCAAGGTCATTGTGTTTTTGGGGGAGTTCACAGCAGGGTTATGTGTCCAGCGGTAGCTTAAAATTGTTCGTCGGTTCCACCCTCCCCTCTGGAGACCAGACCTCAAAGGGTTCCTGGGGGGATGTGAAAACCCAGCTCCCTAGGTGCAGCTGGGGGCTATTTATCTTGTTTCTGGCTTGTTGACTCGCGTTATATTTAGTACGGCGTTCTTTCCTTTTGAAAACTATGGAAAGAAGCTAATTTTGTGCTTAGAAGATTTGGACCGCATAACTTCCAACATGTTCCCAAAGCAAAAGTTCGTGGGCAGCCTGAGGTCCCAGCTCGGCCAGAGTCACCTCTGGACCCGGCGTTGGACTCATCATGGCTCATGTTCAAGGCAGCCCTAAGGGAGAAGTGAGTGAGCCTGTGCCTGGGTTTCCAAGAAAAATTGTTAGCCAGATAAGAGAGGCACCTACCTGTTGTTACCTGGGGGGCTCAAGGAAGGCTTGAGAACGACTCTTCATGCTAAAATCTTGAGTTACGGACTCGCCTGTAAAAAACCAGAAACACAGTTTTCTAAGTAAGCTGTTGACCATTCTGATTTGAGATGCTCATGGGGGAGGCATGTGTTTTGTTTGTTTTTCTGGGGGTATGGCATGGGTTGGAGTAGGGGTACATGCAAGGAAGCTTGTATCAAAAGAAGCCAAGATTCTGTACCATGGGTTGCAGAAGGGTGACAATATGGTGGCTACATTTACCAAACCCTTCCACGGTTTTATCCATCTTACACGATGCCCCAGGGGATAAGAGAGAACACTCCCTCAGGTCATTTTATGAGACGTGTAATGTTGATACTAAAACCAAAAAAGGACAAGGCAAGGAAGAAAAATGACAGAGCAATCTGATCCACTAGCACAGAAACAAAAATCCTAAACAAGATATCAGCAAATAAAATCTGACAATGTTGTTGTTGTTGTTTTTTTTTAAAGATACTACATCATAATGAAGTTGGGCTTACCCTAGGATTGTAGGGTCAGTTCACCATTAGAAAATAAAATAATGTCACGTTCCAAGAGAAAGGGAAAGCCATGACAATGTTATCCAGTAGAATATTACGCAGCAGTGAAAAGGAATAAACTGCAGTTATACACACCAGTGTGGACTATTCTAACACATGTGACCTTGAACAGAAAAGCAAATTGCAGAAGAACACATGCGGCAAGTTTCCATTTATACGAAGTTCAAAACCAGGCAGAACCGAACAATATATGGGTCTATTTTTGTAATATTGGGAAGAAATACACAGATTTTAAACTAAAATTCAGGATAATCGTCACTTCCCTGGAAGAGAAATGGTGTTGGGGAGGAGAACAGTGAAGGGTACATGGCTATTTACTTATTATATTATTCCTTTAACTTCACATCTCTTACATATACCTTTCTGACCAGCTAAAATATTTTGTAATAGGAATTTCCAAAAGCCCATCACGTGTTTTCCCATTGGTCTTAGCATAAAACCCAGACTCCTCTTCTGTGGCCTTCAAATCCCACTGGATTATGCTCCTGCCTCTCTCCTATCATACCTCTTGACTCCCCAACTCTCAGTGGCTTTGTTCTGTTTCCCAGTCACAGCAAGCATGTCCTACCTCGGGGCCTTTGCACTTGCTGTTCCTGCTGCCTAGAATACTCTTCCACCTGTCTCTCGTTTAGCTACTTCTTTATAACTTCGGTCTCACAGCGCAGATGCCATCTCCTCATCTCCTTGCCCATTCTATGTAAAATGACCCCTCCCGGACCCAGTTCCCCTCAGGCCCCCGGCTGAGGTCACTGATGACATTCCTTCCCAAGGATGGATGACATTACCTCACGATCTATGGCAGTCTTGCTTTGTTTTCTTGTTGGCTCTATGTGTTCCCTCCTAGAGCATAAACTACCTGAAAGGCAGTTCTTGTCTGACTGTTCATCTCTGCCCACCTGGTACCCAGCACAGTGTATCGGGAATGTAACAGATACCTAATAACTATTTACAGAATGAATGAATGACTATCTGGCAAGTTAACAAGTTTAAAACCAAGGTCCCATGTCAATGAGGGGAAATTCTTGGTTTCATGGTTGTCACCAAAGGGGAGAGGATTAGACAGAACTTTCTGGAGTACCTGTATACTGAAATCTTATATCTGTAGGCAAATGATTTGCCAGCAACATGGGCAAGGGGCCCAGATTAAATGCCATTTCCATTCTGACCTTGGAAGGTGACTCTATCTCTATTCCCTGGTGGGGTTTGAGGTTTCAGCCGTTTCTTCATCTTCCCAGGTAGAAGTCGGCAGGACGGTGAGAGCCCTGAGCCCGTTCCTCCCACCTGGGCAGCTACCCTCTTTGCTCGCAGACACATCTTTGGGACAGGGGAGGGGCTGCACCCTGGGGAAGGTGGTCACAGCCCTGGGCATCAGAGGGCTCCACCTGGCTGAGACCTGAGCAGGTCATCACTGCCAGTCCACACTTGGATTGGCGTCTCTACTATAAAGACAACGATTTAAATAAAATCGAACAACGGAAAGCAGCACTGCTGTGGCCGAACAGAGCAAAGTGTCTCAAAATGTTGACAGTCAAGGCTTCCCTTGTCTCCCTCTTGCCGAATCCCAGAAATCTTATAGAACAGAGTGTGGAAACCATGGGTCTGATCTGGACTCTTGCACGGCCTTTGAGCTGTGCCCTGTGGCCCTAGAAGGCACAGTTCCAGAAGCGTCCAGCCCAGCCGGCTTCAGTGGGAGGAGATCTCAGCAGTCAGGGGTGTCCGGCCCCCACGACAAAGCGGCTCCTTGACCATTCTCCCCGTGTCCCAAGCTTTCCCTGCCAAGCTGCCTAACTGGGAAAGGGATCCCCAGCTCCTTTCACAGGGAAGCCGGCCATTCCACATTCCCATCACAAAGGAAGGATTCAGTGGGGCCCTTTCGGCTAAGTTTCAGCCCACAGTCCCTTTTGTCACCAAGAGCCAGTCCCATGCAGTGAGGAGGGGACAGGGCCCGGAAGAAAGGCTCTGAGCTGCCGCTGCTGTCCCGCCAGGGAGAGCCAAGGTCAAAAGGCGTCAGGTTCCCGTTCTATCAGAACAGGTTCTTGTAGGATGTGTACTCAGGAAAAACACAGAGCACTGTGCGAATGAGTCACAGAGGCAGAAGAGAGGTGAGGAGGGCTGAGCCAGAGAGGGCTGAAGGGAGGAAGGAAAAAAAAGATATTAAGTAATCTGCAAGGCAGAGTCATGACTGAATATAGCAGGACAGTCACACACCACCTAACGTTTTGGTTAGCAACAGACCACCTACGGTGGTGGTCCCATAGATTATAATGGAGCTGGATTTCTTGTAAGAAATGGTAGAATGTGCGGTTCAGGAGGAATATTTCCCCCTGACAGGGGCAGCATCTGTGAGCTTGGCGACAGGGTCCCTCTACTCACAGCACCTCCGTGTTGAGTGCACAGATGCCACCCCGGTCGGTCACCCCTGACCTGCTTCAGCACAGAGGAGCCTGTCCCCCAGTGCTACCTGTTCAGAGGGTGCTGCAGCCCTCCCAGGTGTGGCCTGCTGGTCTCCAGAGTACAGAGCTGAGGACCTAAGGTCCTGTACAGGGACACGGGTCCACGGCCGTGACCTCAGCGAGTACTAGAGCCACTGCCGTGGCAGTGAGGGCTTTCTGTGGCAGTGTGAAGCCAGCCTGTCCCTGAACTTTGGAAATATGTTCAGGCTGTAATGGTGTGAAACACGGACATGCCAGAGAGAGTCCTCTGTGCCAGATGGGGTCGGTGGGACCAGAAACGAATTTCCAAAGTCAGAATATTGAGTCCTCGCTTCGACACCCTCTCTGTTAAATGGCCTTTTTTTTTTTCTTACATGAACACCACGAAGTTCCTTAATCCATCGCTCCCACATGCAGTGGCTAAACACACGTTGCCATGACAATCCCCCATGTTCCTCTTTATCTCCATCTTCATTTCTAATTCCCACTGATCCTCGGGCCACCTTTACCCCCTCCTGACACTTACTGTTGAGGTGATCTCTGCCTCACCTGTCCAGTTTCTCCTCGATATTTCCGATCAGTCCGGCCCACATCCCTGTTCGTGGAGCAGCATTGACAGTGTCGATGTTCTGTTTCTAGCCCTGTCGGAAGGAGGCGGGGTGGGGGGCTTGTGGGACAGCGTTTATATGTCTTCAGTGGCGTACGGTGACGTCCGAGGCCTTCACATCCACTCGCCCTCACTCACGACTCCCCCAGAGCAACTTCCAGCCCTGCCAGCTCCACTCACGGTGAGTGCCCTGTGCAGGTGTGCCGTTTTTATCTTGCATACCATATTTTTACTGTACCTTTTCCATGTTTGATGTTTAGAGATACAAATACCATTAACGTGACAGGTGCCTACAGCATTTAGTACAGTGACATGCTGTACGGGCTTGTAGCCAGGAGCAACAGGCTGGACCTTACAGCCTAGGTGTGCGTAGGCTGTCCCACCTGGGTTTGTGTAAGTATGCTCTGTGATGTTCGCACGATGACGAAGTTGCCTAGTGACTCATTTCTCAGAGCAGACGCCGTTGTTAAGTGACACACGGCTTAATAGGAGCAGTAGCAGTAGCAATAATGCGACTGGCAGTAACTGAGACCGTGAACCAGTTACCCTTTATAAACTGAGCCAACCGCTCTTCAATGGCCGAGTAGCTCTACTATGTCTGAGTCTCAGAGAGGCTAAATAATTTGTCCTGCGTCACACGGCTATAAGCACAGAGTCCAGAGTCACAATCCAACCAGCTGGCTTTGAAGTCCTCCTCCGGCCCTTTGCACCATACCAGCTCCCACAAGCTCAAGTTCATGGGCCAGAAATGAACATCGCATAGTTTGTCCTTGGAGATATTCCATCACAAAAGCACGAGGGGTGACAGGTATGGATTTCTTTGAAAATGGCTTTTTTAAAAATTTGATTCCAACAATTCCTGGGGCCCTACTGTGTGCCGGGGTTTTGGGGGACACACAGATGTGTGAGGCTTGCTTTCACAGTCCAGCAGGAGGACAGGAGACTCTTCCTCACAGAAGGAAGGTCAACATCGGGGTAATAGGGAGTGTGTATCGAACGCCACCTCTGCTGGGCCATCTGTTGAGCTCCTTCCAGGCATAATCATTTAATAGTTATCAGTTCTCTTTTATAGAGAAGGACTCTGGGGTTCAGAGAGTAACTTGCCCAAGGTCACACAGCTAGTACAAGGCAGGGGATAAAATATGTCCGATTCTAAAACCCATGCTTTTAACCACTAAGCAGCACAGATAAAGTGCTGCACAGATGAGGAGCCCGCAGAAATTGTATTTGAAGGGTTGGGTGAAGGAAGATAAAGTAGCAGCTTTGCAGGGCCTCGAGGCAAATGGAAACTTTCCTTGGGCAGAGTTCGGAGGGAGGAGGAGATTAAGGTAGTCCAGGAGAAGGGGTTCAGCCTGAGAAATAGCAGAGACATGGCATTAAAGATGTCTCCCACAATACACCACTTCCTGCAGAGAAAAGAGGCAATTTCTTCCTCCCCAACAGAAAACAGGAGGGAAACCGATAAGACCGGACATCTCCAGACTGCTTGCTAATCCATTTAAGTGCTGGCGAAATTGAGGAAGACAAATTCATCCTGAAGACTCCAGGAACCATAGACAGAAAGAACAAGTCAACAAATCAGGTGCCTCTGGGAGCTTGAGGCGGTGCCTTTCTCTAAGCAGGTGGCCAGCGTGTGACTCTATCAAGAAGGCTGGCTCCGGAGATCCAGTCTTGATGCTACAGCTACATTCTCGGGAAATGTGACCTCTCTGTGTGTCCCACTGCCAGGATAGTCTGGCAGGGTGGCAGCTAGAGATCCTGTCACTGTCAACTCCAAGCGATTCTGACACCTTGATCCTTCCTCTCCAGGCTCTGGGATAAAGCACCAATGGCCTTTCAGCCTCTCAGCACCCAGCCAGCCACAGAAATATCTATCATTGCTTGGATGCTGACTGCATGCTGGACTCACCCTAAGTGCTTTGAAAGGGTTAATTAGCTCATTTATTCTGCCACACTGGCAGGTACCATTATCCTCACCTTTGACCACGTTATCACTGAATACACTGAGGCACAGAGAGGTGGAGAAACTTGCCCCAGGTCTCACAGCTAATAAGCAGTGGTCCAGTGCACAAAGTCTTGTTCAGACAACAGAAAACCGGCCTTTCAGCCAAACGTAACTAAAATTAAGGCAGGGCTAATCCTGATTATTGAGGCTGGCCCCACGGTCCCACCACTGAGCCTACCATCTGGGCACAAGGAGAAAGTCCAAGTGCGATGGCACAGCTGGCCTTCCTGGCACTTCTGAGGCTCAGCCTTGAGTCCGGGGAGGCAGGAGTTGAGGCTGGAGAGTATCCCACTCTTGATCTGTTTGCTGGGGGCCCACCAGGCTCCCGTGACCCTGGGTACCATCTGGACACAGCACTTGTCCTTGTGCATCAGGCTGTTTGGACACTAACTTCATTCATTCGGTTCCTCCTTTCCAAGGGGGCATTTTGCAGCAAAAAGTAAAGGAGAGCAGAGGGGAGAACTTCTGAAGTTGGGGGGGGCGCGTGGAGGGTATCCGTGAGTATCAACTCCAGGCGAGGGGGTTGGGGGGGACCACAGGACAGCAGGCCTGCCTGGCAGCTTCCAGGGTCAGTAATGCTGAAAAGGCAATGAGCGAATGCACGAAGGGTGTCACCCAGTGCCTGGCGGGGAGGAAGTGCTCTACATGTGTTAGCTGCTGTCATTTACAGAACTGGCGAGGCAGGTGAGCAACCATCCATCATTAAAGGGGCCTGGAAGCCGCGAGGGGCTAATTCAAGGCCATTCACGCTGGGGGCGGAGAATAATCTGGGGTCCGTCTCAGAGATATTTGCCACTCACCACCCCGTGTTTTTCAGACTTGGGAAAAGGCATGTGGTAGGCTGAGTCATGGTCCCCAAAGATGTCTGGATCCTCATCCCTGGTATTAAGACTGCTACCTTCTATGGCAAAGGGACTTTTCAGACATAATTAAGTTAAGGATCTTGAGATGAGATTAGCTAGGGTTACTCAGGTGGGTCCAATTATTATTATAAGTGTCCTTATAACAGGGAACAAAAGGTCAAAGGTGGAAGTAGGACATGTGACGATGGAAGCAAGAGGCTGGCATGATGAGGGGACACAAACCAAGGAATGCAGGTGGCCTGAGAGCTAGAAAAGACAAGGACACGGGTTTTCCCCTAGAGCCTCCGAGACACCCAGCCTTGCTGACCCACTGATTTTAGCCCATAAAACTCACTGTGGACTTCTGACCCCCAGACCTTCAAGAGGATAAATCTGTGTTGCTTTCAGCCACCAAGTCAAGTGGGGTCATTTGTTAGAGGAAACGAATACAGGCAACAGTCATTCACGTCCACACCTTTCTGTGGCACCTGCCACCTCTCAGACTGTTCATTTACCCGACGACAGTTCTGATATTCCGATAAAACCAATCACTTGGTGAATTTTGCACCCAGGTTGGAGGGAGGCTGGGCAGCCTGGCCCTCCTCCACCATGTTTATATTTTAACCCAGGATTCTGTGAGTGAGCCAAATCTTGTACTTGATCTGATTTAGCCGGGATAAAAAAAACTGTGACACAACGCATGAACTCTCAGGCTTCTATCTGCAGGCACTCCACCTTCCTGGGGGCTCAAAACCACTGTTCCTAAGCCCTTAGGACAAAACAAGCCAGATGTTTATTTTATGTGGTCCCGACATGGTCGGGGGGTGGCGGGGGGTCTTAGCCAAAACAACAGGTGTGTGAAGGAGACAGACAGACCTCTGCGGGCCAATGACCCGGCCCCAGCACAGACCTCCTCCCTGTTCCCAGGCCCTTAGCCGACCGGCCCTGATTCTGGAGATTAGGACGCAGTTTGAGAAAGTTTATCCTGCCCATATCTGGACATTTTCTGTTTCAGCCACGGTGGCGGGGCCGCCACAGAAGTGGCTCCCAAACCTTCTGCCAAGAGCCCTTCTGGATGGAACACAGCTGACTCGGCCCAGCCCTCCCCGCACCTCCCTCTTCCCTCCTTCTACCTCCAATTTCTACTTGAAGCCTTTTAGCCAGAGCTCTTTTCTTGAGCCCTCAGTCTCCTGCTGCTTCCGGTTTTCAGAAAGACACGTGTCGCAAGCGATTCTTTCCCCACCTGTTGCGTTTTGGAATTGTGGCACCACCAAGAGTGAACACGCTCCCAAGTGCCAGGCACCGTGCGGGGTGCTTTCCATGCATTTGGTATCATTATGAATTTTATTTGTAAAATTTAGTAGATTTCATTCGCCTGACGTAAATATGTATTGATTTAGTATTGCCTTTATTTATTTCCTATGACATTTAATATTTTGTTATTTATTATCGCATTTAAGTTTCCCAAGGACCCTAATGAGGAAGTTTCTAGAATAATCTCCATTTCACGGATGAGGAGATTGAAGTTCAGAGAAGTGAAGATACCTGCTCAAAGCCACACAGCAAACGGCACAGCGAAGATTCAAACTAGATACGACCGGCTCCCGAGCTAGCGCACTCCGAGTCCCCCAGTCTCCCATTCCCACTGCCTCCCAGCACTCCCTACACCCACAGAGAGCCTCCTCCCTCCACCCTGGCTGCTGGAAGCCCTCCTGAGGCCAACCTCAGTCCCTGTGTCAGGAGGCGGAATGCTTTGTTTCCCTTCATGTCATTTTCCCTCCATAAAAACCAACTTCCCTCGTGTGAGTCACTCAGGCCCCTGCCAGCCTGAAACTCATCTGCATGTACTGTAAATAACTGACGCTGGGATGTTTAATCACAAAACTAGGATGGAGGTTAAAACAGGGCGGCCGACAGGAGATGGGGAGGAGGGTTAACGGCCCATGGAGACAGGGGCTTCCTCTTGGGGGGGGGGTCTGTCATGTCTTTCACGTTGAGAAATACAGTGAGAATGACCCTCGGCCGAGTGCTCACAACCTCCACGGCATCTCAACGCTTCCAACACCTCCTTGTTGCTCCCAGTGGCCCATGAGGGGAGGTGCTACTTTAATCCCCCACTTCACAGAGACATTGAGGCACAGTCTGTGTGAGCTTTGGAATGAAATGCCCCCTTGCCCCCCATTCAGGGCTGATTAGAACAGACAGTATCATCCTCAAAGGGCTGAAGAACAAATGTTTTATCCATGTTTTAAGTGTACAGCACTGGGTATATAATAAGTGCCAAGACATAGTACATCAAGGGAAGGATGGCGTTTGGATAACCTTAACCCTGACTCTGACCCTAAAACTCCTGGGAACTGGAAAAGACTCCTTTTGCTTTCTTTGCAGCCAACATGTGATACGGAAGTGGCCTCATCGTCTACATGTAAGCCCCAGTGAAAACTCCTGAGATGCAAATGATTTCTCAGGAGCCTCCGAGGGTTTAGCTCAGCTGCCCTTCAACTCTGCCATTCTGAGCTGAAAATGCCAACCAGGGCCCACCTAAGTGCTGGAAGAGGCAAAGACCTCCTTGGGGATGCTCCAGACAGCTGTCTGAGGTGAGATGTCACCTGCAGGGCACAGCTCACCTCCCAGCTCAGCTCATCTCCTGATTTTTTCTTTTCCTACCTGCGCTGGAGGGAGAGAAGGAAGAGCACTAGCCTGATGATATTCTAGGCAGGGTAGTTTTGTTTTGCCTGCTCATGGTTCCCAATATCTAGTCTTCCCTTCCTCTATCATGAGAAAACTCCTGATGCTCAGCTTCCAGTGGCTTCCCAGAATCAAGCCAGCGTTACCCAGCCTCGCGGGCAGCTAGCTGTGCCAGATGACTACATTCTGGCCAATGGGATACAAGCAGAAGTGTGTATCAGAGAGGCGGACATTCAGGAAAGATTCTTAAAAGGAGGGGACTTACTCTTTTAGGGTGCGGGGGCTCCTTCCTATTGGCTATAGTGCAGACATGATGGTGCAGCTCAGCAGCCATATGGGAGCATGAGGGAGAAGGCAGCAGAGCCACAAGAGGAAAGGGGTCAAGGTCCCTGGAGACCACAGAGCTGGCCTCTCAGCCCCAGACGGCTGACATCTTGGACTCTGTTTACATGGGAGAGAAATATACAGGTTTATTTTATTGACTGTACTGTTCCTTAGGGCTCTTTGTCACCTCAACCAGCCTGGTGAAGAGTCACAGTGAATTTGTCCTTGTCTGCCAAGGACAGTGCTCAAAGCTGTACCTATATGAGCTTATTTAATCCCCACAGGAACTCTCCATGTTGCAGAGGGGGAAACTGAGGTCTTGCCCAAAGCCACACAGCAGGTCCACTGTCCATTTTCCGCTAAGAAATGATTACCAGAGAGAGGGTGTGGCAGGCAGACTTTTAATGTGGCTTGATAGTCCCCACTTCCTCACGTTCATGCCCTATGTGACCCTCTGCTTGAGCGAGGAGGGACCTATGGCTTGCTTCTGACCAAGAAAGTACAGCAAAAGTGACAGGATGAAGGTGGTTACGTTACATAGACTGGAAGGCTGGCTGTGGGCAGACGCAGCTCTGTGAGGTAAAAGCACAGAGTTTCAGAGCCAAGAGGCCCTTGGTGACAGAGGCTCGCATGGATCGAGAGGTGACGGCCCATGGCAGTTCGAGGCAAGGACTCTGGTACTAGCCTTGGTTCCTGTACTTGACTACCTGTTCCTGACAGCCCATGGAGTCTCAGGTTCCTCACCTGTGAAATAAATGGCGGTAACGACACCTTCCCGTAGAGACAATATACAGGGAACGTGTTTGTCAGTGGAGCACTGCTCAAGCTGCAGTCTGCAGGAGTGGGCTTTCCAGGAGCCTGAGCTGGACGGAAAAGCGAAGCAGCCTGTGAAAAAGCTGAGAAGGGCTCCTCAGGCAGAGAAGTGGGCAGCCGGAAGCAGAAGGGTCCAAGGTTCCAGAAGGAGGTGCAAAGAGAGAGGGACAGTGGTCAGCCCAAGTGCCCTAGACAAGTTCAGAGCACGCTGTTTTACCCGCCCAGCGACCATTCCCACTCCTGGCAAAACAGTGCCCCGATTTCCATTTGCCAGCCCCCCTCTTCCCGTCTGTCCAGGGGTTGGACCCTAACTCTGGCTCCAGGGGTGGCACCTGCATTCCTGGGCATCCCGTACCCCTGGGATGATTTCTCTGAGAACAAAAGGAAAAACGGAGTGGGGGAGGGGAGAAAAAGAGGATAAAATAATAACCTCAATAATAAAGTAAGACAGTGGCCAGACACGGACCGCTGATGATGATGTGGCACAAATTAAGGGCTGATTAGCACCATCTTCTGAGCTGAGCACCACTGGGTGGTGTGACACCAGACACACCCAGGTCGCTGTCTGTCTGGATGGCCAGTGGGAATTTGCTCCATGCAAGAGAAGCACCGTGAAACACAACAGCCACTAGCCTCGCGTGGCCATCGAGCTTCTTGAAATGTGTCCGGTCTGCACTGAGATGTGCTAAAAAAGTGTAAATCACACGCCAGATTTCAAAGATTAAGTAGGGCGAAAGAACATCTCATGACCTTTTAAAATGAGTTCCATACTGAAATGACATATTTCAGATGTATTGCGTTAAATAAAATATAATGAATCTTGCCTATTTCTTTGCACTTTCAAAAAACGTGGTTACCAGGAAATGTAACAGGACTCCTGGGGCTTGCGTTCTAGTTCTTGGGGTCAGCTCTCCATGGTTAGAATTTGTGTCTGTTTTGTTCACGGCCTTTTCGGTTCTAGAAACTGGCCTGGCACGTGCAAGAGGAGCTTAATAATGTTGATGGAATGAATAGCATGACATCACAGTATTAAGGAAAATACGTGGATTTTGGAGTGTGTCTATCCTGACCTTGGTTTAATTCTGTCTGCCGCTGGCAGTGCACTTTTTTAGCTCGTGAACCTCAGTGTCCTCATGTGTAAAAGGAAGATGCTGCTTTTGAGGATCCAGTGACATAACCTATACCGGGTCCAGCACCAGCCCCGCACACTCGTGTAAGTCATGTGTGTGGGAAACCCCGGGAGGTGTGGAAAGGATAAACCCACGTTAGGCACAAGGCTGTGGCCTCGAGCAGCTGCTAAGAGGTTTATCCCCAAACAGAAGAGCCTTTGATCTCACTGCCAGAACTGCAGCCAGCCACCCATTCAGACAGGCAGCAGCAGCTCAGAGAGCGAGGCCCAGAGCCAGCGTCAGCTGTGATTGAGGACAAGGGAGGCACACTCCATGGGCACCTGTAATGGCTCCAGTTTAGAAACTCCCAGAGCGAGAGGTCAGGCGGGTCTGTGGGGGCTTCTCAGAGTCCTTTCCAGAGAAGAAATTACTGGTGAAGACTGTCTCTGCATTTCTGATGCCCAACATAGGAACACGGAGGCTGAGGAGGAGGGAGAGGTGGCTGCAGGGACACCTGGCAGAGGTCCCTGGGGCCAGGTGGGATGCCCTAGCACAGTCCTATATAATTTCAGGAGGTCACTGGACTTCCAGAGATTGTAGCCCAGGATAAGAATCCCCACTCTGGTACCTAACAGCATGGCTCTTGGAGATTCAGGTGTATCTGGATATAGACAATGTGCATCAGATTACAAATTGGGGGACTTATACATTTTAGAATAGGGCTTTTTTTTGTTTTCAAAAGCATGCATCTTTAAATCATGATAAGAACATGCATTAAATGCTTACTCTGAGCCTGGATTATCTCATTTAATCTTCATGAAGAAGATGCCAGCATCATCCCTACGTTATGGAAGCAGACACAGAGGCCCAGAGGGGTTATGTACCTTGCCCAAAGTCTCATGTTAAAAAGTAGCAGAAGGAGGCAGTGAACCAGAGAGCCTGAGTCCAGAGTTCCTCTCAAATCCTGCCTCTCAGCCACTCCCAAGCCATGCTTTAAAAAGAACGAGTTTTTAAAATG
This sequence comes from Macroglossus sobrinus, assembly GCA_004027375.1. Taxonomy (NCBI): domain Eukaryota; kingdom Metazoa; phylum Chordata; class Mammalia; order Chiroptera; family Pteropodidae; genus Macroglossus; species Macroglossus sobrinus. The sequence continues at coordinate 174,110 of PVKZ01002089.1, forward strand.
GCGACACACTGCCTCCACGAACAAGGTATTCCTTTGTCCAATGGCAGAAGCAGAGGTCTGCTGATGGCGGAGAGCTGGCAGGGATGTGGGGTTGTCCCAGGCCACTCAGTGGCAAAGATGGGCGAATACCGAGTCTTAAGTCACCCGCCTAGAAGCTGAGGGTTGTGAGTCAGTCCCTACTAGGTCCAGACACCGAGGGGGACATCTTTGCACATCATCTCCGTAACCTGAATCCTACAAACGCTCCTTGGCTACTCGCTTGTCCCCACTGAGAGAGGAGGGAAGGGGGCCGAGGACGGTGACCAGTCAGAGACGACGGGCTCTAACCGGCCCTGTCCAGATGCAAAGCTGGGTCATCCACCTGAAAGCCCCACAGTGGGTGTCACGGTTTCTAATGTGTCTGTGGGTGTCCCAGTTGGGTTCCCCATCCCTCCGGCCAGGAGCTATGCCACAGAGTCTCTGCCCCCCCTGGGGTGGGAGTTTATTAAGTATCTATGAGGTCGGACCCCTACTCCACCACCCTAGGGAGTTTAGAGCTGAAGATCAGCTGAGGAATTGTAACTCCACACGTTTTGGTATAGAAGGGGATTATGACGCCAAGGCAGCCAGAGGGGCTGAGGCTCGGCCAGGGTCAAGGTCGCTCCCTGAGCAGGGAGAAACCTCTGGGCTAACAATGACAATGGCCATGCAGTCACAAGTCACAACAGCAGCAGCAGCGATGAAGATGATGATAAAGTAGTTGCTACTTCCAGGGAGGCCCTGGACGCTCGGCCGTCAGACTCTCGTTTGCTGCTTCCACCTAGGTGTTCATTCCACAAACATTAACTGTGCACCCAAGACACGCCAGGCAGTGGTCCAGGTGCTAGGGGACATGGCAGTCAGCATCGTGGAGAAACCACCAGGGCCAGGCATCCCATAGGTATATCCTCTCTTTGCAAAAATCCAACATCAAGTAGGAAAATCCCCAAAAGGGTAATGTGGGGCATGCTTGTTACGATCGCAGAGATAGTCCAGAGCTTGTTGTACTAGTCACTCCCAGGGGGAGGTGGTTATTGAGGGCCACTGGGGGATAGGGCCCCACTGGGCTGCGGGATCCAGGCCTCCCTGGAGCAGTGTGTAGGTGCCGAGTGGCCATTGTGGGTGCCTGCCCAGTATTCAGGCCCCCTGCTCAAGGCGCTAAGCCTGGGCGTGGCCAGGCCAGGCCAGGCCAATGAGATCTTCCTATTTCCCAAAGGGTGGGCCCGGCCCAACCAGAACCAGTAAAACTCAGATCCTCACTGTTGAGGAGATGCTGGTGGAGGACAGCCCTGCCTCCCTTGCTGGGTTTGCTGGAGGGACAGGAAGAAGCCCACGCTGACGGCCATCCGGTCCTCACAAGGCTGCCAGAGGGGGGAGCCAGCGTGGAAGACATGAGGGGTGGAGTGAGCAGGACCCCGGGGGGGACACCACTCAAACCCATGAGTCCAGCTGCACCTATCAATGCTTCAGTCGTATAAACCAATCGTACCTTCTTCTGCCTAACAAAAAAAAATTAAATAAAATAGCGACTAAAAAACCAAAAACAACACAAAACCACCAGTCGCCCCCAACTCCCCCTTTTCGGAGGCGAGCTTGGTGCCGACAGAGGGAGCAGTGGCCACCAGCTCCCCCCATGTCCTCCCGGACTGCAGTCAGGCCGCAAGTACCTGCCAGGTGGGCGTCCTGAGTCGAGGCCTGAGTCCAGGGTTCCTGGGTCTCTTTCCCCAGCTGGGACATTTTGAGGATGGTTGTTCAGGTGATTCACTAAGAAAGGCCTGTGGGTGTGGCAGTGACTGAGGAAGGACAGAGTCACAGGGCTGAACGCTGGCCAATCTCTCCTGTGCCACCACCCTGGAACACGCCACCCGGTAGATACGGTCACAAATCACTGGGTTGGGCATGCTTCTGGGTGGTTAGCAGGAATTAGAAGGTGGAAGAGCCAGGCCTGCCTTTGAAAATATTAAGGTTAAAAGTTCATCTAGCAAACAGATGCACAACGGGAAGGGAGAGAAGAAGAGAATGCATTGGAAAGGAAGGTGGGGACAGGCAGACATATCCGAGGGGACACCATCTCTCTACCCTGTGTGCCAGGCACGGTACTGGGCACCGAGCTAGCCGTCAACAGCACTCTACTCTCAGCCTCATGCCACCAAGAGAGACAAGAGAGAAGAAAAGACTGTGGGAGATGACGCATTGGGGACGGAGGGCAGGAAGGAACAAAGGGGTGTTGACAACCCAAAGGAGGAGAGAAAAGTGAGCAAAACTGGAGAGGACGCGGTGACAGCACGGGAGGAGGGAGGTATGAGGACAGAGGGCAGGAGATGGAGGAATGAAGCCTCATCCCTGACGAGGCGTGGGAGGGGCTGGGGACACTGGGGGCGGGGCGGAGTTTTGGGAAAGGGAGGGGGAATTTGGCACTGGGCCTCATGCTCCCCACTGGGCAGCTGCCCCGCCTTTGTTCGCCTTTGTTGTCCTAGAAGCTGTCACAGGGGCGGGCCCTACATACGGTTTACATAGGGAGACAGGCCCACAGTCACCGAGAGCCTCAGAGCAGGGTTGCTAGGACACACGCCTGCCATCCCAGTGATTGGCCGAGCACAAAGGGGACACAGCGAGCGGGGGCCCTGGGGAAAGGCCATGCCCTGAGATGGGCCACCACCTCCGACTTCATCCCGGCCAGCCTCACACCTCACCTGGATACACACCGCAGAGGCCTCGTCCATGGCCTCCTGGCCTTGCCTCTCCACACTGCTTTTTTTTTGGGGGGGGGGGGCAGGGGGATCTTTCAAAAAGGCAAATGTGATCACACCATCCTCACTCAAGACCCTTCTACGGCTCCCCCATCGCCCCCAGGATAAAGCTCGTAAGGCCCTACTAGCCCCCAGTGCCTACCCGCTCTGCCCCTCAGGCCTGGGCTGACTTCCGCGCATCACCTCGTTTCATCCTCCCAGCCCCGCCTCTCACCCCGTTCCACAGACAACTTAACCGAGGCTGGGAGAGGGTGGCGGAGTCGACGTCCTCCTCATCTGGGCTCAAAAGCCATCTCATCCATGACTTCTGTCTCTCCTTGGGAAAGACGCCCCTGGCTGAGAGCCACTGCTCTAGACTATTGGTTGCATTTTTTAAAAAGAAGCACATATGATAATTTACATTAAGATCATTAAACGTGTGTGGCCACTCTGCGTTCCGCCTAGTGCCATCGGACATTTTTTTCATTTATAAACCAACCCTCGTGGAACCTCACGCAGAGCAGCTGGACGTCATGGTTCGATGGTTTGCCTTTTATTTTCATGTTCAACCCAAAGATAAACAGAGCCGCTTGAGAAACCCTCTCGGGTTCCCCAGATGCCAGAAAAAAAAAAAGTAAAATAAAACAGGCACACAAACTCAATAATCAAAAGGGTTGTGTGTCCACCTCGAGCTCAGCCTTGCTGCACACCTGCTGCCACCCTGTCCCCCAGTCTCGGAGCCAAGTCATTTAGACATGATGGCAACTGTCAGCTGAACTGCTCCTGACAGAGTAAACGTGATGGTTAGGAAACTGGGAAAAGGCTGGCACGAGGCTTTCAGTTCTTAACATGCAGGGATCCAAGAGAGGGTCTGATCACAGGCCCTCGGGGTCCCTGGGCGCGTGGTTCGAAATGGAACCACTTTGCCACAGGCTGCCTTGGGGACTGTTCCCTCATTTCCTCAAAGGCAGCCTGGAGCCCCACCCAGCTCAATCATGAACCAAGAGAAAGGTATGTGGCCTTGCAGGTGACAGTGAATAAAGCTGAGACGTATGACGGGCTGCCATCCTGTGCACTGTACACCCATCGACTCATGGCATCCTCACAACAGCCTTTTAGGGAACTATCGGCACCCCCATTCTACAGATGAGAAAACTGAGGTGACGAAGCAACTTGTCCGAAGTCCCGTAGCTGGTGGAGCTGGGATCTGAACTTACTTTTGGAACTAGCACACAGAACCTTCATGAAGGAGGGTACGTCTCTCGCTCGACCAGCAGCGGACACTCACTCCACTACACAGGGGTCTTCTGTAGGGACCCCCATTCCACAGAGCTGATGGCAGTGTGGTGCAGTGAAAAGCCTCAGGGCTTAGACACTACCCGGCTTTCAATTCTAGCTCCTCTGTGTTCTGGCTGTGTGACTTTGGGCCAGAGACTTGACTTCTCTGAGCCTCCGTTGTTGCTCTGTAAAATGGGGATACGAACGGCACTCAGCCAACAGTGTCATTATAAGGATTACATTAGGAAATGCTAACAGTAACCAACATTAACTAAATGCTTCCCACACCCAAGGTACTATGAGGTAAGTCATACTGCCGTCTTCCTCATTTTACAGATGAGGAGCTCAGAGAAGTTAAGCCACTTGCACAAAGATACACAGCTAATTGGGGAGATACAGGGATTTGAGCCTAGGCTGACTCTGAGCCCAGGCTCCTAAGAACTGCATCCTGCATCCTCTTATATAATTCGACATGTACACAAAACAAAGGGCATAGTGTCTATAACACGATAGCTCTTCAACCCACAGCCAAAATCATCATCATCCGGAGGGCACTGGGGCGATAGCACCCAGAGAGGCCTGCAGGGGAGTCCTCCCAGCAGAGCAGACCCTGTGATGCCCGGCACGTGGCCAGGATCAGCCTGGTGACTGAGGGTGCTTTGTCCATGGCTTAGAGCTGGTCTTGCCGATTATGGAGAGTCAGCTCCAGGATCAGACTTTGGCCCCAGTGAGGTTTATGTTTAGAAACAGACTAACAGTAAGTACTTGACCTCTTCAAAGACTCAAGTGTCCTGGCCAGGAGACTCGAGCGATTAGAGTTGCCTGGGAGTGACCGCTAGGTGGGGGTCAACGCTGTCAGTGACACCTATTGGAAATACAGATGCCTCTGGGGCCCACCTAAGACCGCTGGCTCTGAGTTGCCAGGGCTGGGGCAGGGGCGTCTGCTCATTTACTTGTCTACTTAAAATATAATTTATATCTAGGAAAATGTACAGACTTTAGTGTATAGTTTGATGAGTTGTAACCACCGGCAAGATCAAGATACAAGACACTTCCATCACCCCAGAAATTTGTGTGTGTGTGTCTTCCAATTCACCCCTAGGCAACCATTGATCTGCTTTCTGTCACTATAGGTTAATTAGATCTGTGCTGGAGGTTTCTATACATGGACTCATGTGCTCTGAGGTCTGCTTCTTTTTGTTCATCCACGGTGTTGCCTGTATCTGTAGTTCCTTTATCTCACTGAGTGATGCCTACCACATGGATGTACCACAGTCTGTCTTCTCACCTGCCGATGGACACCTGGGCTGTTTTCTCATCTGAGCTGCTGTGCATGAAGCTGCAGTGAACATCTGTGTGTGAGTCATTATGTGGTCAGATGCTTGCCCTTCTCTTGATAAACACCCAGGAGTAGAATTGCTGGAGCACCCGGCGAAGCACTGACTTTTACCTTCCCTCCAGGTGCTGCAGCATCAGGGGTGGGATTCCTTAGCCTGCTTTTTTTGTCGAGCCCTCTGTTCTCAAAAGGTGCCCCCTCTCTGATTTCCAGCCAAGAAAACCATCCTTCCCTTCCCTTTCCTCCTTGCAGTTGAAACGCGAAGCTCTGTTTTCCTTGTTGCCCGTTTTTTGCTTGCTTGGGGAATGACAGCTTCTTTCAAAGCACACTTCAAAGTCAAGGCTGCATTATCACACGGCCTGGCCCAGGAGGCACCGCTCTGATCCACGGAGCAGCAGGCACCGTGAAACTTTCCAACCCGCCTCCTTGGAAGAGCAGTCTGTCCTTCCACGCAGACCCCAAGTGTCAAAATGACAGACACGCAAGGAGAGGCAGTTACGGAAGCATTCAGCGCGTAGTGGAAATGTCAAAGATTCGAAGAGCAAGAGTGTTGAGGCAAAGCAAGGGCTGGAGGTGGAATGGTCTTGATGGAATCTTTTCATTCTTTTTTTTTTAAAGATGGACTTTGTGAAATTTGTCTATAGAAGACATAAGCAACTGATACGTACAAGAAAGAAGGGATACCTGGAGTGTGAACCGAAACACAGGAAAAGCAAGTGTGGTTTTCACGCTGTCAAGTAAACACTCTGTGTAAGGCTAGGATTGAGGCGGGTCTCAGGTTTCTAAGAAGAGAAGACTCTGGGCCCATCACACGCTCCCCCAGACATGTCTGTGCACGATGATTAACTGTATTACGTACCCTAATATTTTGTGCCAAAAGTTTCGTACACGCTACGTCATTCAGTCCTTGTGACCCTCCACGAGGAGGGAAAGCATTACGTCCGTTTTACAGACGGGTAAACAGTATCAGGTTGGCAATGGTAACTCATTGGCCCAGGATCACAAAGCCATTAAGTACACAACGGGAATCCGAACCCAAGTCAGCCTGGCCCAGGAGCCCACCTTCTGCTCCTTATGTCAGGGGTTCCAAGCTTAGCTGGATACCTGCGTCAACCAGAGGGCTTGGTCAAAACCCCGTTCCCGGGCTCCCACTACTGGAGCCCAACCCAGCAGGCTTGGCTGGGGCCTGGGATTCTCTGGTTTAGTATGTTCCCTCTGATGGATGATCTGAGCAGAGAACTGTGGGGGTGGGCCGCATCCGTGCCAGCCAGAAGGTCCTGCCAGGAGAGCTGGGGGAGCACGAGCCGAACGCCCCAAAGCCACCTGGGAGGTAGCTTCATGGCAAGGATTGATGGATGTACTGTGGCAGTCGACTCTAGAGCTGCTTTTCCCAGAATCTCCCTCCTTGTCTGGTTGAAAGTGTTCATGGACCCAAATCCAGCATGAATTCAACTCAATCCTCACACTATTTACCCGAAGCCAGAATCAGATCCCCCAGGGGGAAGGGCTCCGTCCCACAAGTCTGCCCCTACATCACTTCAGACGCCAACCGCAAGTCCAGGCTGCCACCTGTGCTTCTGACCAGCCAGCTATAAATCAGAGGTTCCCAGGGCCTCCTCCTTGGGTTTGATTAATTGGCCAGGACAGCTGACAGAACTCAGGAAAACCAGTTTACCCACGATGTGCCACTATAGTACCAAGGATATGAAAAGATACGTAGGAATCAACAGCCAAACGAAGAGAGGGACAAGGCGAGATCTGAAATGAAGGAACTTCTGTCCTTGTGGGGGCTGGCGCCCAGCACGGCGGCACATGGGAGCGTTCTGGGCCCCCAACATGGAGGCTCCCCACAAAAGGGGTCGACAAGCTGTCCAAGATTTCGGGGAGGCTTTGTCACATAGTCATGACTGACCTATGTCATTGGCCACTGGTGACTGATTCAGCCTGAGTCCCTCTCCTCTTCCCAGAAGCTGGGAGGTGGGGCTGAAAGTGCCAACCCTCTAATCACTGGTTGGGTCTCCTGGTGACCCACATTCATCCGTAAGTGCTTTCCAAACGTAGCTTCATTCATATAACAAAATATAGCTTTCTTACTCCCATCCCTTAGGAAATTCCCAGGGTTTTAGGAGCTCTGCGCCAGAAACGGGGAAGAAGGTGGTCAAACATATATTTTTTTATAAATCACAATATCATAGTGGTTCTAGGTTAGAACTGGGCAAACAAGGAATTTGTGGGAAATTTGGGAAGCGGGAGTGAAGCAGCAGCCATCACACTTTTGAGATCGTTACAGGTAGATGTGGTGACAAGCAGGCACCATGGGGCCAAGCAGGTTTGAGCCTGTCCTGCTGTCCTTCAATGTGTGTCTAGCTCTTCCTCCTGACAGCTGGTCCTTCTGACCAACAGCATCCCCTGAACCCCCACTGGACACCTGGATGGGCACCCACCAGGCAGTGGCTGCCCACAGGCTTCTCCATTAGTCTCCCTATATCACCGTGCCTTGGTGGCTGGACACCCTGGCTTCTCAGATGGACGCAGTCTCTGGTCCCTTAAACCCCCTTTCTCCTTCACCTTTGCCTTCCACTCCCATAATTGTGTAAGATCTAATTCTGATAATAAATCTCTTATTTCACGGGTCCCAGGAGCTCAGCTTCCCTGAGTCACCCTGAATGAAAATAACATCCTCTCTCTCCAGCTGAGGCAGCGGTGGTGGACAAGAGGTCCCCGACCAACGCATCCCCATTGCTGGGAGTGTGTGGGAAATGCAGATGCTCAGGCCCCACCCCACACCTAATGAATCAGAAATTGTGGAAGACCGTCCAGCAATCTTTGAACAAGCCCTTCAGGAGCTTCTAAGAGGTGCTAACATTTAATGTAGGTAACATTAAAAAGCCTTCCTCCCTTTCTGTTTGGGATGATGAACAAGTTCTCGAAAAAGATACAACATTATGAATGTCCTTTATGCCACCGAATAGCACACTTCAAAATGATTAAAAAATATTAATCAGCCAGAAGCCACACACATTGTATGAGTTCATTTATATAAAATATCCAGAAAACAGACTGGTAGTTGCCAGGGGGTGCGGGAATGGGTTTTTTGTGGGGAAGGTGGTGACAAGTTTTGGAACTAGATAGAGACGGTGGCTGCACAACACTGTGACTGTCCTAAATGCCACTGAATCGTTCACTTTTAAATGGTTAATTTTGTTATGTGAATTTCTGAGATGGGATGTTGTATCTATGACAATTAGCATTTATTGAGACATCACGCTAAGGCTTCACAAGCACAGTGCCATTTCATCCTCACCTTGCCTCGACACGGGTGGCATTATTATCCTCCCCATTTAACAGATGTGGACCAGTCAGACTCCAGAATCCACACTTTTAACCAACACACCATTCTAACCCAGAACACGGACTGATTTCTTTGTGTGGGAGACAGAAACAAGACATCGGCCAAAACACGTGTGCCTACAACTAAAAGCAGATTCCTAATCACTAATCACTCGGCCTCACCTGCCCCGAAGGGAAGTGGGGTGAAGACTGGCTTGCTCATGGGTCCCCAACCCCTGGCCTTCTCAGAGAAAAAGGGCCACTAGAAACCATTGGTTTGGATTTGAGTGGCTTATCAGAATGGAAAGATGTTTTAAAAATCGTGATAGCAACAAGAAATTTATTGAGCACATATTACGTGCTAAGTACTTTTTACACGTAGCTCATTTAACCCTCACAAAAATCTTATAAATCTTCTCCCTATTTAGAGACTTTAGGTGATTGCCCAAGTTGCCGAGGTCATGAGGGCCAGCACTTGAACTTAAACCTGTTACTTTAATACAAAGTGATACAGGTTTCTCCCTAGGAAACTTAAAAATGGGCCAGCTCTGCGACCTGCCTTTCTACGTAACTAGATTAGAAGCATCTTTCTTTGTCTTTCCGTCTTCTCCATCACCACTATTTTTTAATGGCCGTCACCACCATTTTTAATGGCTAGATGGTCTTCCCCTGTACGAGATACCAGAGTCTGTTCCCAGGCCTTTAGGTTGGACATTGGGTTATTTCCACAAGAAGACATTTCGATCAGAGAAAAACATTTTAACCAGGGAGCTAAAATTTAGCAAAACCCCTCCCTTCCCACAAGTAGCAAACGTGTCAATCAGCTTTGGAGGGATGATATTTGTGGAGGAAAGTGCCAGGCAGCAAATATAGCTGTTACACACTTATTTTCAGGTGCAAACTTTTGTGGGGAAAGGCTTTCATTTTCAGGTGCTGAAGACAAAATCAGAACGTCTCTCAGATTTACTCATCTTCTCCTTAAAAAGAAGGGCTTGATTCCTGGCCAACACGAAGCAAGTGTTCTCCAGGATCCCAGGCTATCGCTCCACTTCCCACTTCTGAGATTACCTGTGGGGTAAATGTAATTAAAAGCTAGTACTGTGGTTCTTGCTGTGGCGTAGTGGTTAAGAATCTGGACTCTGGAATCTGACTGCCCTAGTTCAAAGCCCAGCTCGACCCCCTCACCAGCCCTGGATGATGTTATTAGTTCACCAAGCCCTTGGAAACCAAGTGCTGATGATGTAAGAAGCCTGGGTCCCTGAAGGACTATGTGGAGCAAGGACCTGACCTTCCCCTCCCAACACGTTAAATTGTAATTGTGACCTGAGCATCTCAAGCCCCTGAGATGTGGGGCTTCTTGCACAGTAGCCTGGATTCCCTAAGTCATAGAATTGTTACGGGTATCTATGAGTTAACATAGGCAAAATGCTTAGAATAAGTGCCTGACACAATTGCTCTGTAATTTTAAATTAATATTAGGAAAAACTTAGGTCAGACCCTCTCACTAGTCAGCCCATGACAAAGGTGATGGGAAGGCATGGCAATTTCCCTTTCCCCCAAATCCATCAAGGATCCTGACCCCCATCAAGAATATTTCCCCAAACATCTGTGACTTTCGTTACTAACTGGACACATCTCTGCCTCTCAGGAATTTCCCTAACATCTTATTGAATATTTTCAGTCTGAAACCCTCTTGGAGGAAGTAAATTTGTCTGCTCCTCTCTGTGAGGAACTGGCAACTTCATCCAGGGCAAGAGCACGCACGTGTTCTAAACCACGACCCACTTCCCACACGCGATGAGTCAGCAGGAAGACACAGGGTGAAGAACGCCGTTAACTACATCCCCATTGGCTCAGCCAGGCACAGCTCCCCATAGCCCGAGATGAAACTTCAGTCAATGGCTCCATCGGCTTCCAACCGCAGAACTAAGGACCGATGATCCATAAATTCAGAACGTGTACCCCTCAGCTAATCACACATTAGTAGATACCATTTATCTGTAAAAAGTTATTTCTCTCATACTTATGAGTCATGGTTTTTCCTCTTTTGGGGGGGCAGGGGTGCACAGACCCCTTTGAGGATCTGATAAAAGCTACTGACCCTCTGCAGAAAATTCCAGAGATAGAAAGTTTGATAAAACTTCCGATGGTTGGTGGGGCCTTAAAGCACTCAATCCAAAGACCCCGATGTGAGTTATTACAAGCTTAAAATGACCCAACGATTTCATAATGATCCTACAACTGTAATACTTCGTTGCCTTGATGATCAGGAGAATATCTAAAGGTAGCATTTAAAAGCATCACTGTCTGCATAGAAAATTTCTGGAAGCTACCTCTGAGGAAAAACATCTACAGGGATGGGTCTGTGGTGGGAGGGGGATTTACATTTTTTTCATTGCATGTCCTTTTATGCTGTTTTCTTTTTTTTTTCTTTTTTTTTTTTTACCATGTGTAAAAAAATGTTCCAACTAAGCTAATTTTCTAATTAAAGGAAGAGAATTAATAGAAAGTTACCTAAGTTAAGAACTATCTACAAACCATTATTACTTCCATTCCTGTGACATGAGGGAGGGGAGGTCACTGACGAAGAAAAAGACACCACATCTGCTTAGAAAGGCAAAACATCACTCAAGGAGAGATGACAAATTATTTCCACTCAGCATTCATTAACGTTCATTAGAGTTCCAAATTGGAGGGAGGAGGTATTATTAATATTCCATCAGGTCCCTACACAGCTGTGGTGCTGGGGGTAGGAATTAGCCAAACCTTCTTATGGACGTTTAGTGGGTACACAATCAAGCACACTGACTCTGAGCGAGGCTGGAGGTTATAAAGGTACGTAAATGCTAGAGAAATTCTGGGGTGGGTGGAGGAAAAAAGACACATATAGTGGAGGCTAAATAGCCTCCCATCAAATACCTACCTCCCTACAAATTCAAAAAGAGTAGCTCTGCATTTATTAAGCCCAATTGTATGAAACCACCCTTTCTGTGGGTCATCTATATGGGGGTGGGGGGAGGAATGGGAGGCGAGCCTGTTACCTCCTGTGTTGCAGTGAGGGTTACAGGAGGCCATGTGTGTCAAGCTCCTGGCTCTGTGCGAGGCACACAGTAGGTTCTCAACAAGAGTCCATCCCTTCCGTCCTCCCCTTTCTGGATCATCAGCATGAAACTTTCTACGCTTGGCCATTTCATATAAAGAAAAACATATACTCTCCATACAATCTCACTCCTAGGTATCGGCCCAAGAGAAAGGAGAAGCTTATGTTCATCCTCAAACCTGAAGGTGGATGGATGTTTACAGCAGCTTTAGTCATCGTCGCTGAAAACTAGAAACACCCCAAACGCCCTTCAACGGGCGAAGGGATCCACGAAGCACGGTACACCCGTACCGTGGAATAAACAGCATGAAGGACTCTCAGATGCATTGAGCTGAGAGAAGGAAGCCAGACTCAAAAGGCTTCGTACTGTATGATTCCATTTCCATGGCATCCCAGGAAAAGCTTTTAAGAGCAGCAAACATCGGTGGTTGCCAAGGATAGGGGTGGGAGAGGAGTTGGCTACGAAGGCACAGCGTGGAAGAATTTTGGGGGCTGATGGAACCTTTCTGTATCTTGATTAGGGCGGCTGTTCTGCAGTAGTACGTGTTTGTCAAAACGCAGAACTGGACATGGAAAAGGGTGAATTTTACTGTTTGTAAATTAAATACACACACACACGTAAAAAATGCTGGAAGGGTGGTGTCTTAGTTCAGGTTGCTGTAACAAAATACCATAGACTGAGGGGCTTAAAAAGTAGACTTTTATTTCTCATGGTTCAGGAGGTTGGAAGCCCAAGATCAAGGTGCCAAGAGATTCAGCATCTGGTGAGAGCCAGCTTCCTGGCGTGTAGGGGACACCCTCTCACTGTGTCCTCACATGGCTTTACCTTGATCTCTCTCTCTCTTCCTCTTTGTTTAAGGGTACACATCCTGATGGTCTCTCTCATGACCTCATCTAAACCAAAATACCTCCCAAAGATCCCACCTCTTACTATCTATCCTCGCCTTGGGGGTTAGGACTTCCACACATCAATTGCAGGGGGTTTGGGGGTAGGGGAGGCACCAATTCAGCCCCTAACAGGTAGTTTTTACAGTTGCAGAAGGGTGAGCTCCTGTGGGTTCTGCCTTGCGGCTATCTCAGCTTCCTAAGTGTAGGAAGGGAGGCCCAGATGCTCTAAGGATGCTCAAAGTTAAAAATCATAAAAGAACCATCTGGAATAGTGGTGAATATTTGCAAAGCTCTCTACAGCTCACAAAGAGTTCAGTCCTCAGGGCTTTGAAAGCTAAGGGCTTAGCCTAGCCTAGATCCTGCACGAAGTGGAGAAGCGGCCAAGATTTTAGCTTGCTGCATGATGTGGTTATGGGTTTGTTATACTACTTGTTTGCTGACTCCTCCTCCTTCCCAGTAAGGTATTAGCTCCACGAAGGCAGGGACTATGTCTCTATTACAGACTGTTTTCCCTCAAAACCCAGAATATCGGTGAATACTGGTCGAATGAAAGAGTCTCGCTTCCAAAATGACTTTTAAAAAGACATTATGTAAACAGTTTTCCCACCCTTGCCTGTGTGAATTAAGCTTTTTTATACCTCTGGGCCTTTGCACAGGCTGTCTGCTGCCTCCGCCAGGTGCACCCCGCTTCTGCTGCTGGCCTCAGATTTCAGTTTAGACGTCACTCTTTCTGGAAATCCTTCCTTGACTCTCCGAGTTTGGGTAAACCTCCTCCTTTATGCCACAGGGCCTTCTCGTTCCTGGCAGCTGTACTGTACTGGCCCTTTCACAGCGGTCTCCCCCAGGACGAACCACTCCATCTAGGGCATGCACTGGCCCTCTCTGGGTCACCTCTGGCTCAGTGACTAGCACATAGTACGTGTCAGTACATTTGTATAAAGTGGCAATCTGTGGAGAGCCAAAGATGACTTTCCCTATACAGTATAATTTACATCTGTCACTGTTTGAAATCAATTACCCCAAGGAAACTCCAATACATAATTGCTGCTCTCCAAAGTGCAGCTAATGAAGCTGTAATAATCGAGCTCTGAAAGTGTGAGCATCTTGTGTTTTATCATCTGTCCCTCACCAAGTATCGACAAAGCATGGCCACGCCCTGACCAACACAAGCCCGGCCAGTGGGTGTGGGGAAAGCAAAACGCAGGACAGGAAAAGGGTACGTAAATTTTCTCTCTCTCTTTTCCAGACCAGATGTAAAGTGGCAAAGACATAAAATTCACCAGAAATTAGGACCACCTAATTTTACATCTTGAATAGAAGAATAGCAGAACCTTTCCCACGGAGGTGGGTGGGTTCTCATCTTGGATCTGCCAGAATCTGCTGGGTGACCTTGGGCCCGTCACCTCTAGGATGCTTCCATTAGTGAAGCTCTGAAGACAGTAAAAAAAAAAAAAAAAAAAAGCGAAAATGGGCTTGCCAGCCCTGTGATGTGTTTTAAATGCTGGCATTGAACACATACATTTTAGTGCACTGTGGCAATATAAACTAGGCCACTGGCACGAAAGTCAACGATAAACACGAATTCTCAGTGCAGGCTGCAGGGGCCTGAGGCTGCACGGTGAGTGTGTGGTTCAGGCCCATAGCTCCGTCTGTTCGGAGCGCGGTCAGAGGTCCACACCAGGAGCCCCACATGATGTGGGGCCTGAGCCGAGAGCCCGCCTGCCCAGCACAGGCCCCGGCCTCTCTCTTTTCTGTTCCGTTTCTTCTTCTAAGAATTGAGGTGGTTAGACTAGCAGTGGTTTCCAACTTGCTGGTTTGTTTTAGTTTTAAAGTCTCAGAATCTTTTTAAAAGGATCTTCGGTACCGCTGACGTCTGGAACATTTGCAAGCAGAGTTCCCTTCTGGCTGGCCCTGCTTCTTACCCCTTAGCCTTGTCCCTGCACACTCCTGAGTTGGTTCTGAGACCCATCTGTGGAACGCTAAGTCCTCCGAGATCACAGAATAAAATGTGGGCCGGAACAGGGCTGCTCAAAATTCCCACCGTGCCGTCGGAAATATATTTATCTGGCGACTGGGTGCAGACCCACATGCCCAAACAGAGATGGAAGTTTTACTAAAGAATACTTTTCATGGCAGGATATGCAGTCTATTTTCAAGTCTACTTTCTTCTATTTCACTTTTAAAAAGCCACTGCAAGACCACTCAACTAATTAAAAAAAAAAAAAAAAAACACCCAGTCTGCAAACATTAGCCTGTTGACAATTGACAGGGCATTAATAAAGCTGGGGTCCTGTTAAGGGATGAGAGAAGCCAGGAGCTACTGTCCCCAAGGTGGACTGACCCACCTCATCACCTGAGTAAATAATAAATTCTCTGTGCATCTTTGTCATTGAAACACTTGTGCCAGAAGATACTGTCCCCAAGGTGGACTGACCCACCTCATCACCTGAGTAAATAATAAATTCTCTGCGCATCTTTGTCATTGAAACACCTGTGCTCCAAGAGGCAGGGAGACAAGCAAGTCAAATACTGTTTTGTTTTGTTTTGTTTTTTCCCTAGGAAGCTGTACTTAGCACCAATACCTAATCTCAGGGAGATCTGGGGCAAGGGGTGATGACAGTGGGGTGGGAACACCTGGCTGGGTTAAAACCAACACAGTAAAAACCCAAGGGAAACAAAGATTTCTCTCTCCCTCTGTATGATCTTTGGGTCCCACCCGTCCCACCCAGATGGAGGACCTCCTCTAACTCTAGGAGGCTCATGGAGAATCGGTTTTGTTTTACATTTTATAAACATCCCCCTTTTCCAAGAACCCATGGCCATGCAGAGAGATGGCCCCCTAAGTCCCACAGTGGTAGTGAATCTGCACAGTGTTACAGGCTTTTGGCCATGGGGGTATTCTGAGGGAGCCGACCAGGAAGCTGGCCTCTTGAACACCTTCCAGCCATCAGATGGGAGAAGCACGTTAAGACTGGTAGGTTAGAGCTGGTATGCAAAACTGTCACATGGGGAAATTACATGTTATGATGATGTATTAAAAACCAGGATATGAAAGAGCAGAGTAAGCAAGCAAGCAAACAAAACACCTGAATAAAACACCACCGCGTCAACAGTGGCTGCCAGCATAATGTGGCATTTTCAAGTTCTCTACAATGAACATGCACTTCTTTTGTGATCTGGGCATGAAAACGACTTTAAAAGCCTGTCCGCATGATAAAGGATGGTTAAGGAGCAGCAAATAAATTTAATTGCTAGCTTACTTCCTGGTTTCATGCCAGCTTGACCAGACAGAAACTGAAAATGTCAAGATATATAGCCTTGATGTGCAGCTCTTGTCTTCCAGGGGCCTTGGCAGTGACTCCGTGTGGACATGTCACTGCGGATGCCCCCGAAATACCTGGCAGTGTGGAGTGCAGGGAGAAAGGGCTCCTGGAGGGGAGAGTGCTCTGGGTTTTTGTTTTCTTTTTTTAAGCATCATCCTCAAAATCATTCAAGACAGAATCAGTAAACTTGGGTCTAGACTTGGCTCTGATTGCAGGCTTCTCTTCCCTCCCTTCCCCTCCTCTCCCCTCCCCTCTCCTCTTCTTCCCTTCCCCTCCCTTCCCTCGGTTTCCCATTTGCACAATAAACAGATTGGACTTTCTGATGGCTAAAGTCCATTCTGGCTCCACTTTCTAAGAGCTAAAGGGACCGGCATTCAAGTTGAAGGGCTGCTGGGTCTGCTAAATCTAGGGCAAGAGAGAATAAGACTTTCAGCGACTCAGCCCAAGTAAACAACACTGGATAGGAGGCGAGGAGGGCCGCCCCAGCAGTCCTGAGATACAGTCAGGGGCTCTGGGGAGGGAGATGTTGAGAATCAGCCTGAGGCCACTGGGAGGGGGAGGGCTCAGCGAGACCCTCAGAGAACCACCTTTGGCCTGTGTCTTGGGCAGTCTGGCCTGAAGCAGAGAAAACCAAACAAGTGACCCATTTCTCTGGGGAGCCAGAGGTCCCAAGAGAGGCAGCTGAAGAGCTCCATCCAGGAGAAGGGAAGGAAAACGCGTCACCAGGTGAAGCTGGACCACCTGTGCAGGCCCGGGAGGAGCAAGAACTTATGAAGTGGCCAGGAAGACTGCAATATTGAGAATCACCAAAACTGGACTAATCTCGGGCCTAAAACGAGTCTCTGACCCGAATGTAGCCGGATCTCCTGGGATAACGCAGAGGAACCTGGGGTTCGGGAGGGCTGGGTGCCAGCCCTGGCTCTGCTGCTGACTTGCTGTGTGCCCCTGGACAACTGCCTTCACCTGAGTTTCCCAGGGTCCTCCTGTGGCAGGGGAAGGCCACATGTGCTCCACCTCCAAGCAAAGGGAGGCTTATAACCCAGAGAAGGAAATTCTACCAGCTGTTGATTGCAAGGACTCCTACGAGGTTCAGAGCACACACAACAAAAAGTGAAAGCAAAGGCCAGTGGTAGCTAGAGCAGACTCTTTACCACATCTCCCATCAGAAAGCATCTGAGCTTCTGGAACTTTCCAGGCACTTCGGGAGAAAAAGTCTTCTCAGTCCCTCACATTCTGCCTTAATTTGGAGCTGGGAGAAGAAAAGCCCAGAACCAAAGCCTGTCACTCTCCCGTCTCTAACAGCCGGAGAATTAGGAGGGCTTTACTGCCCGCCCTGCAGAGGGGGGCTGGACATCTACCAGAGCCAGAACCCAGTAAAACGGGAGCCCCCAAAGGAGCAGGCTGCCCAGAGCAAATGCCAACAGGACATAGGCTGCTGGCTCTGCCACCTGCTCTGCCATCCCTCACATAGACGGAGAAGCACCTGGACCTTGTAACTTCTAGAGTCAGAGAGTGTGAAAGCCACAGCTAGAGGCCGGCCACGGTCTCAGGCACTCGCCACCTCTACAGTAAAAGACACACTCAGTTTGGGTCTCACATCCAGTCCATGGATCTTACCCCTGACCAGGGGTCCCATGTTAAGGCCACTTGTTAACCTCTGCCTCCTGTGCGGTGCTCCAATCCACCCCCCGCCCACTTCATTCCCACTGTCTCCAACCCCAGGCCAGCCTTCTCCAAACTTCTATTCAGCGTTCACGCAGCCGGAATTATCCTCCTAAGGTACCACGAAGATCGAATGACTCCCCTGCTTAAAGCACTTGGATGGGATTTGCATCTTTCTTTGTCTTTCTTGTTCGGTGTATATGGAGCACCCAGAACAGTGTCCGGAGCACAGAAGGCTCTCAGTGGACATCGGCTGAATGGTTCCGAGACATCTACAAGACGACGTCCCACCTGCAGTGACCTGGCTCCGCCTGTCCAGTCCAGCTCACTTCAGAACCTCCACTCCCTCTGCTTTCCCCATCTGTCACCACCTGAGTACCCCTGCCCGGCACTGCCCGTGCCCTGCACACCTCCACGCCTTTGCTTGTGCTGGTCCATCTGCCAGACACCCTTCCTCCCCATTCGCCTGAGGGACTCCAATTTGTCGTTTGAGACTGTACCATTCTTTTCTTGCCAGGACCTCTTGGCACACACCTCAGTCTGAATTATTTTCTTTTTCTTTTTTTCCTGTTCTCACCTAAGCCCTGTCACGTAACTTCTCAGAGTACTGGCTGCATGCTAGGTGTGGATGCTGACCCTAGGAGGTTATTAATTCCATTTTACGGACGAAGAATCAAGGCTCCGAGAGGCGGTGTGACTGCCCACCACTATATCGCCGCCTCTCTGAGACACCTGTCATTGACTACTCACTAGGCTGGAAGCTCTCTGTGGCCCCTTGGCCTGGTATTCCTGGGGCAGGCCTGGCCCTGTGAGATGCCTAACCATGGAACTACTGTCAGCTCAGGAGGTCATGAGGAACAGACGCACCACCAGCCTCCTCCCCTGCCTCTCTCTTCTGCCTTTTTTCCCCGCTCTGGGTGGTACCTCTGGTAAGCTGGGGAGGGAGACATCTGGAGGGAAAGGGGCTCCCTCTTAAAACTATTTGGCCCTATCTACTTAGGTCGAGATCCTTTGTCTCCAACGTGTGAAAGCCATTCACAGTTCCTAGAGCTGATTTTTCATTAGTCAAGCTTCCTCAAAGTGAAAGCCAGAGGCCACCCAAGAGGGCAATTCCTCTCTGGCCGCCCTCCCAGGCTGGCGCAGGCCCCGCCCACCTCGCTCCGGCCCCGCCCAGGCCCCGCCCACCTCACTCAGCCAGTGCCAAGGTTCCCAGCGCTGGCACCTCCAGCGCTGCTAGGAAGGACCTGGCCGGGGTCACGCAGGCCCTTCGGAACGCAGCACAGGGGCCCCACAGGCTGCTGTAGGCCAGAGAGCGTCCGGGCGGGGCTGGGGAAGCCGAACGGACCCTCAGGTTTCCTGTTCCCCCGCCTCTTTGTCAGGAAAGATTTCTTACTGAAGTTGACCATCACCCCTCTTTATCAGACTCGGCGCTTGCGGGCCACAGGCCTTGCCTCGGGACGCAGACTATAGATCTGATTGGGGTTCCACGTACTTGCTCTGTTCTGGTATGAGTGCCCCACCCCAGAGGGTTATCACTCATATTTTACAGGGAAGAAATTGAGTTTCGTCCAACTTTGCTCACGCCCGATTCCTCACCCCTTTGCTTCTAGTACGTAACACACTCACAGGTGCACCCGAATCTGAATCGCTAAAAAGCCTCGACTTACAGAAAGGAGTAAGAAATGGGGGAAGGGAGATCACGAGGGCAGTGCCAGGGTGGTTTCCAGGCACCTACTGGGAAATGCTGCTCTAAGCACAGGTGAAAGGTCCCTCTGTGGAGGTCAAGGGTTCGAAACCCCACCGGGCGGATGGCTCCTGTCCCCGCCAACAGGGGGCCCCGGAGGTCGGATGCCTTCCCCCCAGCGGGGTCCAGCTGGTCCCAGCGCGATGCCCGGGAGACCGGGCTGTCCAGGGGGTCTGGGTACAGAGTCCTGCCGGCGGCAGATCCGGGACAGGAAGCTCTCGGACCGACAGACGGACAGTCGGAGACAGTCCTCGACCCCCTTCTGAGCCCGCGGGAAACCAGCAGTCACCCCCCCGGGGCGAAGGCGCGGCGGCGCACACTCACCCCGGCGGCGGCGGGTCCAGGTCGGTGTCCGTGCAGCGGCCGCGGGCGAGGGTCTCCGAGGGACGCTGGGATCCCGGGGCCAGGGCCCCGGGGAGGGGGGGTCTCTCGGTGGAGCGAGGCGGTGGCGGAGAGGGCGCACCACCAGCTCTGAGACCAGGATGGGGACGCAGGAAGCTCGGCCTCGGGGCGCCGGCGTGAGCGAGGGAGGGAGGGACCGCGAGAGGCAGAGGGCGGCGCCGGCCGGGAGAGGCCTCCAGCCCCGAGAGGCGCCACCCACTCGTCGACCCTCCCTCTCAGCTCTCTGCGCCACCTCGAGGCTCGGGGCGCGGGAACCCAAGCGTGGAGGGCAGCCGCGCACCCGCTCTCTGGCGTGGGCTAGGGTGTGCGGGGGTCGCGGGGATGGGCGAATGCTGGGTCCAAGTCCTCGTCCCACCCCCAAGGGCCACGGAATTGGATGTGGGAATTTAGGGGGGAAAAATCTCGGGTCAAGAGTCCGGGTATTTATGAGTTAAGTAGAGCTAGGAGATCCCCTCCTCACTCCACCCCAGGGAAAGTGCAGAGACTCAGCACCGCGGGCCCGCCCGCCGCGCCTTTACCTGACCCGGCACTCACCTGGCTGCCTGGTGCGTCCGCCTCTCCCCGCTCTTTCTGGGGAGGCAGCTGCCTCCCTGTCTACGGGTTCAGGGTGCTGGGGCACCCCGCCTGCACCGCCCAGGCCTAGAGCTCTGAGAGGTGACTGATGGGCGGAGGTTTGGGAAGAGAGTTTTTAAAAAGCGAGCCAGCTCATGCCCTTGGCTCGGCTCCCCACCCTCTCCCGGGTGACCTGCGCGCCCTTCGGGCCGCGGGAGTGCAGTCCACTTCGGGTGCCAGCGCACGGGATCGGGGCGCCCATGTTCGGGTGTCTCCCTTGCTGGGGGCCCATTCCTAGCTTTGCAGAGGACTTTCCCAAAAAAACACCGGTTGCTGTCCTCTCGCGGACCCGGGCTGGCAGGCTGGTGGCCCGCCTCTGCTCAGAGGCCCCGCGCCGCTGCCAGAGGCCTAGTTCTGGAGAAGGGTGAACCCGAGCTTGGCGAGGGCGCCTCTTACCTGCGGCTTTGTCTCTGGCCCCTACCGGGAGGTTTGCCCTGGAACCGTGCCGGTCTGGCATTCAAACTGGATGGGCTGATGTCAGCCAAACCACCGAAAACCCAGATTCTAAACAGAGGGAGAATGCAGCCCGCCTCCGCTGTCAATCTTAGACTGTTTGAACTCCAGGAGAGGGTCGCCTGCCCGTGTGAAAGTCCAGTTCTTTGAAGTTCAAACCCTGAGAAAAGTCAGTAGGCGGCTGGCCAGGTGTCGGGAGATTTGAGCGGAGGACAGAAGGCGCCTCCTACTGGGAGTCTACCCTGTCCAGGACAGAAATCAGACTGGAGAATGATAATCAAGTTCACTTCCAAACTGCTGAATTCATGGGTACACAGGGTCTCCATGAGTGTATACCTACAGAGTGGCCCAGGTGGGTATTTTCCCCCATCTGTTGTTTCTTGCTCAGTAACAGTTCAACAGGACCCCGGTGTTCATGAAAAGGCAAATTTGGGGCATCTTGTGATTTGGGAGTGGGGAAGGCAATTGGGGAAACAGGAGCGAGTTTCTGTGAGTATAACAATCACTGCCATTCCACACATCCCTGCCATGGACTGAGCACTGGGTTGCCACATGCTTCCCTTGTCCCGTTCCTTTACATGCTCGTAACAACCCCCGAGACAGTCATTGCTTACACCCACTTTACAGAAGAGAAAGCCGAGGCTTAAGGAGATGAGGTCATTTGCCCAAGGTCACACAGCTGGGGAGTGTCAGGAGCTGGACTCCAGTTGGTCCGCTTGAGAGCCTGTGTTCTCCTTGCTCTAGAATAATTCCTTGTCAGTCTGCACACGTTCTCAACCCTGAAACAAGGCTGCCCTGCTTCCCCTCCCCGCCATTCAGGAGGAAGAGCCATCTTTGTCCCGCTCTGCACAGTGATGTAATTCTTTACCAGTCTGACTTCTGTTCTCTCTGGGGACCGGGACCCACCGCTTTGTCTGGCCCCCGGCAGGTGCTCACTTTTGTTGGATGACTGAAAGCCCCCAAATAATAATATTATTTGAGCAAAAGTGGGGAGCCCTTTTGTGTAGGCAGGTAACTATGACAACATGCTCCCACTTGAGATCTGTGTATATACATCTCAAAGTCTAGACAGTGAATGTGGGTATCTTTCAGGCTCCAAAGGAGTGATGGGGAACTGTCGCGTAGCTCTCAGATAAGACTAGAATCTGGATTTCATTTCACTCTGTAAGCCCTGCTTTGGAGAGGCCTGAACTTGGGGTGATCACTTCGTACAGCTGCCCCAGCTTTTTCTATCTTCAAGCAAAGAGCCTCAGTACTTTTCCATGTCAGGATGCAGCTGCAGATTCGCCCTGCTCTGCTGCAGACCCAAACTGGGTAGTTCTCGTCTATCTCAGAAAACCATCTCCAGAGTGTTCTTTTTAGGCTGGTTTGTGCCGGCTAATCTGGGGAGAGGCTGGAAAAATCCTCTGTCAAAGCTGAGCCACAGGCAAAACAGAGAAGCTGGCAAAAGGAGCGTGTTTCTCTTTGTCATTCTCTCCTTCCGTGCCCTCTCCCTCAATGTGGTTACTTTCTCTGAATCTTTTCAGGTTCTTTACGTCCCATAGAGGAGCCTGACTTAATGTAACTGCCAACTTATCCCACTAAGTGTCAGCTGAACAGGGGCCTGAGCTATATCCTTGAGGAATGAGCCAAAGAAAGAAATCTTGAATGGTGGAATTTCTGTTACCCGTTACTGTAATAGGCAGTGGGGGAAGATGACCGTTACCATTTACTGAGCCCCATGTTCCACATGCTCTGCATACAACAATCCTCACAACAGCCTTAGAAGGAATAGTCTGTTATTCCAGTTTTTCAGGTGAGGTTAACTAAAACTCAGAAGAGTTAAGCTTCTAGCAAGTGGTAGAGCCAGGATTTGAACCAAAGTAAATGCTTGCTCTTAACCATTGTGCTGGGAACCCCATGTAGCAGACAGAATAATGGTTGCCCAGAGATATTCTCATCCTAATCCCCAGAACCTTCGAATATGTTATCTTATGTGGCTAATGGGACTTTGCAGATGTGATGAAGTTAAGGATCTAGAGATGGGGGAGAGTACCCTGAATTATCCTGCTGGACCTAGTATGGTCACAGGGATTCTCATAAGTGAGAGGAAGGAGGGTCAGAGATGGGACGATGGAGCAGAGGTCAGGGTGATGCAGTGGCTGGAGGGAGCCATGATCGAAGCAATGTGGGCAGCCTCTCAGAGCTGGGCAACATCAGGAATCAACTAGGCCTTCCAGAAGGAGCTCTGCTCTGCTGACACCTTCATTTTAACCCAGTGAGATCGATTCTGGACTTCTGACCTCCAGAACTTGAAGATCATAAATTTGGGTTGTTCTAAGCCATGCATTTTTTTTTTTTTTGTAATTTGTTACTCCATCAACAGCAAACTAATCTGTCCTGCAAACTCTGCCATGTAGGCGGATGTTGATTTCACCTGCCTTTTCAGCTAACTGTCCGCCATAAAGCTCTTCTCATAAGTGACGTCACGTTTTATGGATTTAGAAAGAAGGCAGGATTTAATTGGCTCCATCTCGGATTTCTTTGTCCTTTCTTATGAGCTGTGTGACCTTGGGCAGATGTCTTCTCCTCTCTGAGCCTGTTTCCTCATCTATCAAACAATGATGCTAACGATGCCTACTTTGAAAAATCAATACGAGGATCAGGTGAACCAGAATATGACAGAGTGCCTTGTAAATGGTCCAGTGTCATTTGAATATGAGTCGTTAGGGGCATTAGCCTGTCCAGCTCTGAAAGTCCAGATTCTAAGAGGAGATGATGCTATTCTGAGCGTTTGCTCTGGCTGAGTGGGCAAATAACTAATTTAAAATATTAAGCTGTCTCTAGTCAGTGACTAGACACCAATCTGTTGCGAAGATGAAAAATCTACTTACGTGACTATACGTCATGACGCAAAACTCACACATGTATGTGTTCAGGTGTTTTTATTGTTGATTATTTATAATGGTGAAAAATTGTGACTAACTGAAATGTCCCCAAGAAGAGACATGCTAAATAAATTTTACAGTGCAGGTTTATACTGGAATACTACGCAGTCATGAAAAAGGAGGTAGAGCCATCCGACAGAGAAGAGTATCCAAGAAGTGTCATTAACTGAGAAAGGCATCAGACTAAGCATTATGATGCTGCACAAATGTTTTTTTTTTAAAGATGTGGCTTGAAAACTCATATTCCAAAAGATATTTGCACACCAATGTTCATAGTAGCATTATTCACAGTGGCCAGAACATGGAAGCAAACGAGGCGTCCTACGATAGATGATTGGCTACAGAAGCTGTGGTGCATATATACAATGGAATATTACTCAGTCATAAGAAGAGATGAAATGCTGCCATTTGCAACAACATGGATGGACCTTGAAATAATAATACTAAGTGAAATAAGCCAGACAGAAAAGGTTGAAAATCACACGATATCACATATGGGGGATATAGATCTAAAAGCAACAAATGGACAGGACAAACAAACAGACACTTGTGAACATGGACAATGAACTAATGGTTACCAGAAGGGAGGGGGAGAAGGGAAGGGAAAATAAAATAAAATGTTAAAAAAAATTATGTATATATAGAAAAAAAATAAAAAAGATGTGGACACATACATGTTTGATTATGCTTAGAAATCACTTTTTCCACTGCCAGCTTCCAGGGAATATAAATCTATATGGCAGACGGAGCTCACGTTGAGGGTGTCAGCCCCACCCCCAAGCCAGGTAATAATCTCTCCCGTGGCTAATCAAATATGGTGTGGGAAGAATGAAACCAAACTGTGGTTCCCCTAGAATTGAGGTGTGTGTGTGTGTGTGTGTGTGTGTGTGTGTGTGTGTGTGTGTGTGAGAGAGAGAGAGAGAGAGAGAGAGAGAGAGAGAGAGAGAGAGAGAGATGGGGAAGTAATTTTTTTCAATAAGAACGTATTCAATTCATAATAAAAGTTCAGAAAAAGAAAAAGGGTCTTCCTTTTCTTATCGTGGTCGTCCCTCACCCGCCACGCTTCTCCTTTGCTCCATGCTGAGCAGGTGACCCTCTCCTCCCATTTCTTTCTTATGCAGGCTCATTTCTAAACCCCTGAGTTGCTGAGCAGTCAGTGTCTCTGCTGTGTGACTCCTGCCAAAGTCAGCAGTCGCTCACACGCGTACATGTACTTGTAACCTGGCTTTCATCTGGAGCCGTTCACATTAGTCACCGGCAAGGGATGCGTCCGTCTTACGTGCAGGTATCACACCTGTGACATATTGGCCCAACCTCTCTGGAGGCTGAGTCAGGTCTGTGGGGAAGAGAAACTGTGCTCATATAGTGCAAAGCGACATGGGATAGTTGGATCATTAGTTGAAATGAAATAATTTTTGTCCCACTTCCTGAAAAATTTTCGTTCAAGAAATATGTCTCCACCTGAATTACCTGTATAACTGGGCCTGTGTAGACAGATTAGACAGCCCAGAAAGGAGCTAGTGAGGACTTCATGGCATTGGGGTATAGGTTCTTGAGACTCCTGAGCGGAGGCAGCCAGCAGTGTTCCTTATCCCTCCATATTCCTTTGTGTCCCACACTGTCGACCCTCCCTCTGGTCTCATACTCAGTACAGTTCATCTGGTCCCTTCCTAACTGGTGTCCTGCTCCTAGGTTTCCCCCACTTGAGTCCATTCTTCCATGATGCACAGTCGGCCAGGTGGAATAGCTCTGAGCAATGGTTCCTCACGGCCCGCAGCATCAAGTCCAGACTCCCTGATGAGGACACACAAGGACTTCATCATTGAGTGGACCCTTCTGATTTGCTCAGCCTCCTTATTCATCCCTTCCTCAGGTGCTGGGCTCCGTCACTCTGTCTTCCTGTGGTTCCTTTTTCATCAATGATGAAACCTTTCCCAGAAGCTCCTGGTACACTTACTTGAGAGTTCCTTGCTGGAACTAAGTCATATGCCCGTTCCGAAGCCTATCACTGGCAAGGACTTTGAGACTTGTAGACACTCAGGATGTACCTGGAGTCACCTGGGGTCAGCGTAGGAAGAAGAGGCCGATGGCTGTTGGTAGCCCTGAGCAGGCACCTAGAGCGGACACCCTGAAGTGTACGGAGGCCACCACACGGGGCTGGTGCTCCCTGAAGCAGGAAAACCTGCCGCAGGAGAGAGAAGCTTCCTGGATGGCTGCCAGCCTTCCAGTTCTCAGTGCTAAGCAATGTTCCTGTTTTTTTTGCAATGAGTTTCTTTCACTTTTTTTTGCTTAAACTAGTCCGATGAGTTTTCATTTCTTGCAACAAAAGGATCCTCGGAGGATCCCTTTGAAGTTTTTGCAAGCAGCCAGAAGCAATACTAGAGGCCAGGGATGTTCCTATCCTCGCCCAGTTAACTAACTGCACTGGAACCAGCAGCAGCAAGCTTGTTGGATTCCGGGAAAAGCCATTCGCTTCTGGGAGAAGTGAATGACATCATTAGGAGCCAACATTTATGTAGTGCTGACTACACTATTCTACATGCTCTACAAGGACAGTCTCGTTTAATCATCCTCATGAAGAAGCTACTAGATTTCCCCACTTTACAGATGAGGAAACTGAGACACAGAGAGGTTAAGTGACTTGATCAGACTCTCAGCTGCTAAGTGGTGAGGTCTGGCTATTAACTCAGGCTGCCTGGAGTCTGGGCTTCTCAACCCTGGATCTCATGCTTGTGGTTTTTGCAAAACTCTTAGGGACCACTTGATCCAGGTTTGAAGGATGGGAGATGACCCTGGGGACAGACATTCAGCTTCCCCTGGCTGAGAAGGACGCTAAAGGAGGAGTATGACAGTGTCCTCCACTTGTGCTGAGGTCCTTGCTGCCCATTCACACGTGCTGCCGGAGTGGGCTAATGGTTAGTGATGATGATAAAATTTGTTCTCTGCTTTTGCTCTTTAAGGCAGCGGCTCTTCTTACCTCGGGGGAAGCCTAATTCAATGCAAAAGCAGAGGTCCCATTTTTGAGTTTCAAGAACCGAGACATTGGAGTTGCAAGAACTTGGGCTTTGAGTTTCAAACACGAAAGCCCTGGAGGCTTCTGGACATAACGTGTATGTCATTCAAAATACGTTTGGAGACTGAGCAAGATTTTGGAGCCGTTTTCTTTTATCCAGATCAAGTCAAGTGTCCCTGGGCTGGGGGACCAGGCAGAGGGCAGAGGAGAGTGGCAGGATTATGGTGATGTGGTCTCCAACGATGTGAGTAGTGGTCAAAGCAGTGGCCCTTTGCTGGCTTTGTGAATGTGGCTTGGGAGTGAACCCACGAGAATGTCAGTTCCTTGCCCAGTATGGCACAAGATTGGATGGTCATTTGTGGCCAGCAGAGGGACTGGGACAGGCTTGCAGAGCTTTGCTAGGCCCTGGAATGTCTCCCATGCACCCAAGAGGAGAGCAAAAGAAAGAGAAGAAAGAGAGAAGAGAGAGAAAGGGGCTGGGCATAGGGAGGGCTTTCAGGGGGCCTAGGAGGGCACATGTGCCCTCCTAGGAAGACAGAAATGAGGCCATCTCAGCGGGTGCCAGAGAAGACCAGATGGCTACTGCCCTCTGCCCAGATCCTGGCACTTTCTGAGTTTCTCCTGCCAAAAAATAAATATAGACACAACCCAGAACAAAAGGTAGGGAGACTGATTAATTATGATAAAGTTTCTTCCACCCAGCAGAATGGAGACTTGAAACAGAAATTAAACCTAGTCTTAAAAACTGAGGTTATATTTCTTACATACTTATGCAAGAAATATTTATGGTGTGGACTGATGCCCTAGTCACTTCCAGGCTGTTCCTCAGAAGCTCCGCGCACTTGCACGCTTCTGCGTGAAGGAAGGAGGCTAACATGGTCCTTCGGGAGACACTGGTGAGGAGGGCGTGAAGCAGAAGTACGATACCCACGCATTTTCTGTGCCCCCTCTGAGGCAGCCCATCGGTCTCTGTCTCCTACCATTTGACCTATTCTGCACCCTCACCTCCTGCAGAAAAGCCTCCCAGTATTGATATAGTGGAGGCATCGATTTTTCCTATCTGCTTCATAGTGACCCTCCACCAGCCTCCAACCAACAACACACCTGCTCTAACCCTACCTGTCAAGACAATAATTGTGTCTATTGGGGTGGATGTTCTAGATTACACTATGTTGTCTGGGTAGCTGTTGTCTTTGTCCATGACTCTTCTGGTTCTTTTAGAACAGAGTTTTGCACCCTTGGGACTACTGACATTTGGGCGGGGATCATTCTTTGTTGTGGGGACTGTCCTGTGTGCTGTAGGATGTTTAGCAGCTTCCCTGAACTTCTACCTACTAGATGCCAGTAGCAACCCCCTCTCAAATTGTGGCCACCAAAAATGACTCCAGACATTGTCCAATGTCCCTTGGGGATGGGGGGAGAAAACTTGTAAACAGTCTGATGTCCCCAGGATCCCCAGCATGTGCTTTTTGCTCTGAAGTTTATGTCAATGAGGATAGACAGCAAAATATAATCAGAAAAGCAGTGGCCTAGATGACAGAGGATCCAGGTTCAAGTCCCAGTTCTGTCGCTTCCTCTCTCTGTGAGCTTAAGGCAGTCATACAGCTTCTCTGAGCCTTGGTTTCCCCACTTATGTATTGAGGATAAATAAGGAGAGGGGATTTAGTTTGTTCTGTTCACTGCTCTATCCCCAGCGCCTAGACTAGGGTGTGGCACAGAGTAATTGCTCATTAAAAATGTGTTGACTGACCGACCAGCTGTACCTCTGCCCCTCCCACAGCTTCTGCGGGGTTCAAATGAAAACATCACCGCAAACTTCTGTGACTGATGGACGCCACTCAAACTCAGAACACAGCTGCCACTGGGGGACATTTTCTAAATTAATTTTATAAACATACAAGGATTCATAATAGCTAAATCCTAGAAACAATGGAAACACCCTTCAGGAGGTGACTGATTAGACAGTGATCTATCCATGCCGTGGAATATTACACAGCAGTGAAAAGGAACAAATTATAGATGTATGTGCTGATCTAGAGGGACCTCGAGGGAATCACACTGAGTCAGAAAAGCTAGTCTCAAAAGGTTACATGCTGTATGATTCCATTGATATAATATTCCTGAAATAACCAAATCCTAGAGATGAAGCATATTCCCAGGCGGTGAGCGGATGGGTGTGGCTGCGGAGGAGTAGGGTGAAGGAGCCTGTGGGGATGGAACAGCTCTGGGTCTTGAATGAGGTGCCGGTTTCAGATACACGCCTACACACAAAGGCATACATGTGACACATGAGATCTGAATAAGCTCTGTGGATTGTATCAACGTCAATTTCCTGGCTGTGATATTGTACGACAGTGATGCAAGATATTACCATCGGGTGAAGGACACACAAGACGCCCCTGTGGAATTTTTTTGGTCAATTTCCTGTGAATCTATTATTATTTCAAAATAAAGACTTTAACCCAAATAACACATATATAAAATAAATATGTAAGGAGATAAGGAAAAAAGAATTCTCAAAACATATGCACAGTAGAAATAGTTAAAATTCCCAGATTACCTGAGGAGGTGAGTGATTCAGACCAGAAACTCAAGCTGGCAGAAAGTATAACTGTTTTTTCACGACTCAGCCTCATGTATCCTCGGAGCCTCCATTCTGGAAGGCGGCTGAAACATGCCCCTCCCTCTTTTGCTGGGGTTACGTCTAAATTCTGAAGCCCGTGTCCTGCCACAGGCCCCCAAGGGCATGTCTAGTACAGATGCCACCCATCCATGTTCCCAGACTGGCTGCTGGGTGTTGGTCCCTGCAAATCCATGCTGCTTGCCCCTCACCCCAGCTCCCCCACCACGCTGAGCCCAAGGGAAACCTGGCAGGACATCAGGCCACCACCTGGCATCCTGTGAGTCCCATGTAGTCCACAGATGTGTTTTATTTGGCCTACATAGTATTTTTTTAAAAGTTAGTTGGCAATATTCGAAATGGGAATTTTCACATAAGAATCTAGATATCTGAGGCAGATTGCCCTGGGCGTACATCCCAATGGGGCAGCAATTCTCGGGGCCACCTTTCCTGCTTCCTGCACTCCCAGGTTCCTGTCTGTCTGACTGGGTAGTGGCTGTCCCCCTTGTGGCTGTGCCACCGTCCGCTCCATCCCCTGTGGTCCATTCAGCATGGATTTCCTCATTTACAAAATCTACCTGGCCCATATAGACACTTGATTTGGCGACCTTCATGCTTTCTTACTTCTCTGTCACTTTTGGGTCCCCAGGGACCATTTTTCTCCTGCTCCTTGGTGACCCCAGAAACCCATCTGCCTAGACCATCAAATGGTCCTTCAGTCCCCGGTCTTGCTGCTCTGCCTGGCTCCACACAGGAAGAAGACACAATGGACACGGCCCAGTTCTCTGTCCCCTTCGCTTCCTTTCAGACTCTCCTTCCTCCTCATCCGGGGAACTCTCTTTTGTCTTCAGAGGCAGGAAGCCTTGCTGGCCCCGCATCTGTGTCGGTGTACTTACCCCCACCCCCACCCCCACCCGGATCTGTTCTGTCATCCACACACGAGTGCCTTCTGTTCCCTTTGATCTCCCAGGCTTTCGAAATTCAAAAGCCAGGACCGTTTGGTCCTCTTTCTGGCTGTGTCCTCCTTTCTTGGAGACGTATGATAATCGCTGCTTGAACGTTAGCGGGTGGAGAGCATCTTTCTACCTGCCAGGTGCTGTGCTAAGCTCTTTGCATGCGCTGCCTCATTTCAACCTCGAATTGGAGATGAGGCTAAGAGGGAGGAAGTGTTTGTCCAAAGTCAATAGCGAGTGAGGGACAGAGCTGGGACTTGGACCCAGAGCCTCTTGGCCTCTCCCTCCCACTGAGATAAGGCTTTATTTCATCGCCACCTTTCCTGCTTCCTGCACTCCCGGGTTCCTGTCTGTCTGTACGGGGCAGGGTCCAGTGTCAATCCTTACTTGAGTGAAAGCGGAAGTCCATTCGTCGAATTGTTTTTTAAGGCCCACCTATTCCCCAGCCGATCGAGTGGGAGGATGGCTGTGACCGATAGGTTGCTGATTATTGACACAGTGGAATATTTTGACCCTCTGCACCCTACTTTAACCATAGCGTGAGAGTCCAGAAAGCCAGCACCTACGGACCCCCTGGATAAGAGCAGAGATAAAAATGGGAGGAAGAAACAAGAGGCTGAATCAGAGAGTTTGCAGATCCAATTAAGGAAATGGTTAGGTGCTGGCTGCTGTCAATTTGCAAATCAGCAGTCAGCCTTAGAAGCTGGGCAAATCCATTTCTCCGAAAACCCAATTATAGTGCAGAGCCTAGAGGGCCACGCTGGTTTCTGCTCAACTCCCTGCCCTTCCCCATGGCCCCTTGGCTAGCATCCCTGAGCATCCAGTCCCTGGGGCCGGAGAGCTGTTCTCTCTAAGCACTTGAGCACCTGACAACCACCTGTCCACCTGACAACCACCCAGGGGCTCCGCTCTGAGGCTTCCTACAGCCAGCGGGCTGGGAGCGATGAGTGAGTGGAGCCCTGGGAAAAGACAGACCCACCCCATGCATGCCCTTGAGTTTTCCTGGGACTGGCATCAAGCCTGTATTGCACTGGCCCTGGTTTTGATGACACCATTGGGATAACTGACCCTCCATTTGGCCAGTAAGGGGGAAGTGTTATTATTTCTTTTTAATTCCGTGTAATTCAAGGTTTAACCATTTATATTAATTGGAATGGTGATATTTTTCTGTTAGAAACGTCACCATTTCTTTCACCTTGTGTTGACTTTTAGCTAATACCAGGCGCCTTTCATAGAGCCGAAGCTTTATTACAGTTGCTGCATATATGAGGTGGTCTAGCTTGGTGCTTAGGCACGTGACCCTCCCGCTGATTGTCTGGGTTCAAATCCCGGCTTTGAGATTACTGAGGACAGCTCCTTTTCTGAGTCATTTATCCTTGGGGGGGCCTCAGCTTTCTCATCCGTAAAATGGGGTTAGACCAGATTGATGTCTGCGAAATGCAGCAAGCAGTGCCCAGCTCATGAAAAGCTGCTTGGTTAAAGGAGGCTTTTACTCTTTTTTTGGAGAAAAACTCCCAATGTGAATGAACCTGTTCTAGGTCTCGGAGTGGGTGAGGTGATGGCGTCGCTGGCCTAGGCAGACCTATGATTTGAGAGCCAAGGACATGGACCTGTCCGTTGAATTTGACTCTCTGGTGTCTCGGCTGGCACTGAAGGAAGAACCAACTGTGGGTGCTCTGTGGATTCATCCAGAGAGGCACAAAGGCCAGGGAGGGGTGTGCCAGGCTGAGATGTCCTGTCCATCTCATCTGGGACTACGGAACACTGTGTGTGTGTGTGCGCGCGCGCGTGTGTGAGGGGGGTGGGGGGTAGGTGAAGGAAGGATGGAGAAATGGGGCCCACCCTGAGGCCTTGGCTCTCAGGAGGCGTGTGTGAGGAGGGTGGGGGTGGGGCAGGGGTAGGAGGGTCACGGGGGCGCACAGCACCCTGCAGACAGAAGCATCTGTGCCCTGTGTCCTCTTGGCTTCTGGAGACCGGGCTGCTCAGGAGGAGGAAGCAGTGACCAGATGCACTGAGTTCTGAGTTGGTGACCTCGTGGGCTGCCAGGGGAGGTGGGAATTCCCTGTGGGTGAGTGGCGGAGGGTCTGCGTGTGCTCGGACCCTCCTCTGAACCCAGGCCATTTACTTATTTTTATTTTTTCTTCTTCACAGAGGCATAATTTATACTCAGTGAGGTGCAAATCTTTTAAGTGGACAGCTCGGTGGGTGTTTACCTCTGCATGTACCTGTGTAGCCACCACTCAGATCAAAATCTAGAGTATTTCTAGGACCCAAGAAGGCTGCTTTAGACCCTTCCCCAGTCAAGACCAACCCACCCCCACCAAACTAACCTCATTTCTAACCTTCATCCACATAAGTTAGTTTTGCCTGATTCTGAACTTCAGATAAACAGCACCCCACAGTTCCGCAGCTCCCCCTTCTCATAAGGTCCACCACGGTCCGAAAATATTAAACAATTCCTACGTTCTAAATTGCATGCCATTCCGGGCAGTGTGATAACATCTGGCACTGTCCCGTGTGTCTCACCCAGGATGTGATTCATCCCGCTGTCCAGCATAGCCACACTGTACCTTCCATACAAGGAGATTTTTGAGAGAGGAGAGAGACACACATTCTCATAACTTTTATGACAACATATTGTTATAATTGTTCTATTTTATTATTAGTTATTGTTGTTAACTTTTTACTGTGTCTCAGTAAAAAATAACTGTATCTTGGGTATGTATGTATAGGAAGAAACAGTGCATATAGGGTTTGGTACTACGTGGTGTCAGTCATGCACTGGGGGTCTTGGGGAATGTGTCCCCGTGGATAAGGGAGGGCTACTATAGGTATTCTTTTGTATCTGACTTCTTCCATGCAACATTGTGTGTGAAAGATCCATGCAGAGTTTTTGCATAGCTGTACTTGGTTCTTCTTCATTGCTGTATAATATTCCACTATATGGTTTATACCATAATTTATGTTTTCATTCTCCTGTTGATGGTTATTAAGGGTTTTTTTTTCTGATTTGAGACTATTATGAATAAAGCAGCTATAAATAGTTTTTGCACCTGGCTTTGGGTGCATAGAAGCTCTCATTCCTGGCAGGCATCTACCCTGGAGTGGTCCCAGGCCTTTTGAACATTCTAGGTGAAAATACTCCAAAATAAGGGAAAAGGGAACTAGTGCACTGCAGGCATGAGAATCTGAGATGTGGAGAGGAAAGAGCAGGCACCAGACCACAGCAGCCACGTTCAGAAGAAGATGTAAAAAGATGCTGGCCACTTGCCAACAGCATTTCCCTTTTCAAAAATGTCATCTGATCTTTTTTTTTTGCTGGCCAAGTGCATGAGAGATTTCCTGACCTTGAGAGTCCTCTTCCTTCTCCTCCTGACGGCGCCTGTCAGCGTCCTGGTCCGCAGCCCTCAGGGAGGACCGAGTTCATTCTGCTCATTTGACAGATGAGAAAACTGATGCCCAGAGAGGCGAGTTGCCGGAAGCCTCAAAGCTGGTAAGTGACAGGGCCAGGAATACAGAGTTCTGGCCTCTAGCGGCCTTGTCTGTAAATCTGAAGGAAGGAACTACATTCATTGATCTTCCCCAGGGCTATCCGGCAAAATGAGAGCTGTTGCCCCCAGAGTTTGGAGACTTCTAGTAATCAGCTTTCTGTGATTATTGGATACCGGGTTCTAGTTTTACTCTATCCCCACTCAAACCTTATTGATCACCTACTATGTGTCAGGGAGCATTTTAGCCTCTGGGCCTACAGCAGAGGATTAAACTGACTAGCATTCCTGCCCTCATATGATTTGCATTCTCTCAGGGGAGAAGACCAGCAAACACATAAGTAAGGCAGGTGAAGTAAGATAGGTAAAGAGAAGTACTGCAGAGTAAAACAGAGCAGGCAGGAGGGTGGGATGTGCTGGGGGCTTGGGGGATGGGGAGGGCTGGGTTTTTTTGAGCAGAGTGATCAGGGCAGGTGACATTCAGAAGCACCGAAGAAGGTGAGGGAGTGCCATGGGGTTGGGGGCGCTGTGGGGTGGGGAGTATGTTCTGGGCAGGGGGAACAGCAAGGGCAAAGGTCCTGAGCCAAGATCCTGCCGGGGCTGTCTGGGGACCTTGAAAAGAACTGTTTGGCCGGAGCGAGTTGACCAAACGGTGGGAGATGAGGTCAGAGAGGTGAGGGGGCAGAGGGCACCTGTAGGGCACATCGGTTACTCTAAGGACTGTGGTTTTCACTGAGATGTGGAGACGTCAGATTGTTTCCTTCAGAGTTGTGACAAGATCTGGCTTAGCGCTTCTTAAGTCTCCTCCGGCTGCTGCAGGGGGGTAGATGGGACAAGGACAGAAGCAGGGAGACCACTGAAGGGACAGATGATGGGGCTTGACCAGGCAGAGACAGTGG
This sequence comes from Macroglossus sobrinus, assembly GCA_004027375.1. NCBI lineage: Eukaryota > Metazoa > Chordata > Mammalia > Chiroptera > Pteropodidae > Macroglossus > Macroglossus sobrinus. The sequence continues at coordinate 208,885 of PVKZ01002089.1, forward strand.
AGCGAGACGTGCCCCGGTGATGTTTTGAAGGCAGTGCCGACAGGCTGTTCTGACAGGCTGGCATTGGTCCACCTGGTCAGACCACCTGAAATGCAAAGCAAGTGCGCTTTGCAAAGAAGCCCCCTGAGCCTCAAGCACCAGGTGTTCCTCGTTCTCCTAGACCATCTCTCCTTCAGGTTCCCTTCCCCGAAGTCAGCCAGGGAGAAGTCTCCCGGTGCCCTTCTCCATCACAGGACTGAGCCCTTGAATCAGTGTGTGTGTGTGTGTGTGTGTGTGTGTGCACACGCGTGCACGCAGGGGAGGTCACTTTGATTCTCCCTCGTCTATCCTTTCTTCTGCTCTTCCACTTCCTCTTTCTCGGGCAGGCATTTTGACAAAGCGCTAACTGCCTACGAGCCCCTGAGTGGCAGAGCCTCACACCAGGCTGCTCTCCCGGGCTTTGAACACACTCCGGCCGCGCTGACCTCCCCGCTTCGGCTCCATGCCTGGCCTCGTCCACCGCCGGGCCTTTGCACTTGCTGTTCAGCCCTGCTCTGTGGGTGGCATTTCTTCTGCATCTTTCAGGCCTCAGCTCGAATGTCACCTCCTCAGAGAGACACCCTCTGACCTTCCGCCTAGAAACCAGTCTCCCCCACGTGCTTTCTGCTGCCTTCACAGTCCTTACCACAGGCTGTCAGGATTTATCTGTTTACTTATTGATTGTTTCTTCCCTCACATGATAAGGCATTATTAGAAAGGCAGGAACAAGCTGGTCGTGTTGATTGTCAGTTCCCCAAGTACCAGGCTTAGTACCTACAGGGACAGATTAGCAGGAAAGTATGGCAGAGCCTTCAAGAAAATCAGTGGTGTTCAATCCTGGCTGTGTGCTTGGATCACCTCTTAAAGAATAACTACAGGCCCCACCTCAGACCCATCAAATGGGAACCTCAAGGGGTGGGACCCTAACATTAGGATTAAAAAAAAAAAAAAAAAAAACTCTCCATGAGTTTTTACCGCACCTGGCTTCCAGGGCTGAGAACTATTTGACTAGCTCAGTGTGTCTGGGGTGGAGCAGTGGTATTTTTAACCATCATCCAGGTGTTTTCTATGCTCATTATAACTTGAGGACCCCTGAATGAGAGCCCTGCTTCCTGTCACAGCTTGGCATTCTGGGGGCAAAAAAGAAGGCTGATCCTGGCCAGGGGTGACCTGGCCACCTGACGGTTGGGGCCATGAAAGTCTCAGCCACCCCTTCCACCATTCTGCAGTGAGAACTTGATCCACGGTCTCTGTCACGAGTCTAGGAATTTTTGAAATAGCCTGAGCAGGACCCTGGGTTAATTACTTGCTAGTCTCATAGTTCTGTGACATTCAGGGTGTCTTTCTTCCTGGGAGGGTTTTAAGTGAGTCTTTGCCCCTTGCGTTGGCTTGAGAATTATTGTTTCTTTCCTTTCAGATGTGGAGTTCTACAGACAAATGTAACTTATTCGACAGAATGGCTGCCTAGGGGAGAACAAGTTATTTTGTCCTTATTCATCCAGTGACATTACCAGTGACAATTGCATGCCGAGGACTCCTGAGCCTTGTCTATAAAATAGAGGCCATTTCACTGCCCCACTGGGACTGAGCCGAGGCTTAAGCGTGACTGACCTCGATCGGCCACCTTGCCCGTGTGTGCATACATACGGCTGCTGTGACAAATACCACAACTTGGCGGCTTAAACAACACAAACGTGTATTGTTTTACACGTCTGTAGGTGAGAAGTCTGACACGGGTTTTACTGGGCGATCAAGGTGTTGGCCGGGCCGAGTTCCTTCTGGAGGCCCCAGGGGAGAATCTGTTTCCTTGCCTTTTCCAGCGTCTAGAGGTGGCCGGCTGCCTTGGCTGGTGGCCCCGTCCTCCATCTTCAAAGCCAGCAATAGAGGTTGAGCCTCATGTCACATCCCTCTGACTTCCTTCCAGAGTCCGTCTCCCTCCACTCTCTGCGTCTGCTGCCTTGCCTCGCGATTACTCCAGGCCCACTGGACAATCCTCAAACAGGATAACCTCCCCTATTCAAGGTCAGCTGGTTAGCCACCTTAATTTCCCTTTGGCACGTAAGGTAGCATAGTCACAGGTCCTGGAGATTAGGATGGGGCTACCTTTCAGGGGCCATCCATCAGCCTGCCAGAGTCCTTTCGCACATCTCTCTTCATTTGCCCCAGCATCTCCTGTCTCCCCACAGCTCGGTGTGCCCCGGGGCTGGGAGGAAGGCTGATTTCTTCTGTAGGAATATGAGGAAGGGCAAGTGGCTGGACAAGGTGAAGTTTACGGCCATTCTTCAGGTGCCCCAATCATGTGTTTGACTCCCTGGGGCTGCCCACATGGTTCTGGGGGTGCTGTTTTCAGAGCCCTCTCTCCCTGGGAACAATAGCCCTTAAAAGGATTCTGCTGGCCCTCTCCCGGCCCCAGCAGAGAAAGGCCTTGTGGTTGGTATCAGCTTCATCCTCAGCTCGCCTCCCTCTGGGCAGCTGCTCACCCTTGAGCACTGTGCCAAGCTCAGGAGCCAGGCCTCCTGGCTGGGAGAGTGGCTCGGTAGGTCAACAGGTGTTCCCATTTGTCCTGAGGCCAGCTTCCAAATTTTGTCTGTCCCACTGAATATGTGTTTCTTGCTTTCTGTGGAGAAAACAGACACAAACGACATTTTCCCCACCCTTTTGGGCTGCAAGTGTTCAGGGCAGGTATCATAAGGGGCCCTGCCCACCTGAAGCTGGATCTCTTGGGCCTTATTCCTGAGTGGTCTGGGCTGGGGCTGTGAGGGATGGAGCATCTTGCCATCTAGTGGTGAGTGGTGGGACTGCAAGCTACAATGGCCCAAAAACCATCTGTGCTGGAGCTGGTTTATCCAAGGGCTGTGGTCCCAAGGCCTGGCTGTGCCACCAAGGCCTGACACATACTCAAGCCTCACTCCACGCCTACTGCACCAGAAATCTGAGGCCTGGACATTTACATTTTGGTAGAAAGTAGCTCTCTAAGCCTAAACTTTCGATTACTAGGTTTGCAATAAGACCTGAAAATCCGAATTCTTAAAAAAAAACCAAACACCTCTCCGGTGACTCCCATAGGCGGCTTGACTTAAATACGACTGACTCAGCTGCCCACAAGATAACTGAACCAACTGTGGGATGTGGATTTTTCAGAAGGCTGATGGTGGTTAGGGAAGGATATAATATCGTGGTTAATATCTGGGTTAGAGGCCTACTTTTATAACTCCCAACTGTGGGACCTTGGGACAATGTCTGAACTTCTTCCTGCTTTCCTGTAAAGTGGGGATAAGACTACCTGTCGGCTGGGGCTGTTGTGAGGCCTCAGTGAGATCATGTGTAAAGCACTTAGCATAGGGCCTGGCCCTTTGAAGAGGGTCCTGTATTGACAGGCCCACTGCTCACCCTGCTGGGAGCTTTGTGTCTGATTTCAGTGACGTATTTATAAGGGAATACATAGATAAGCACTTGCTACAATAGCTATTTACAAACTTATGTGTACACTTGGTAATTAATATATGTACATGTACGTTGTACACACATGTACACATGCGTGTATGTTTATGTATTAGAAAAAATTAAGCCAGCATCTCAGGCCTGTGGCTCCACAGAAGTAGGCAGCAATGTCAAGCCTGAGCCAAACTAAAATAATATTTATATTAAATGTTATGGATGTTTGTATAAACGTTTGTATCCCCTGCTCAAATTCATATGTGGACACCTCACTCCCAAGGTGATGGTATTAGGAGGTGGGTTTTTTTTGGGGGGGGGGAGGTGCTTAGGTCACGAGTGAGGAGCCCTGATGAATGGGGTTAGTGCCCTTATAAAAGAGACCCCAGAGAGGAGACGGCACTCGCCAGAACCTGGCCGCGCCGGCACCCCGATCCCACACGTCCAGTCTCCAGGACTCTGAGGACTAAGCCTCTGCCGTTTATGACCCCCCAGTCTAGGCTCCTTTGTCATAGCTGCCAGGACAGACTAAGACGCGAAGTCAGTGACCACAGAGCAGGTGTGTGGGGGGTGGCAGAAGCAGTCGGGGCAGCCTTGGGGAACCCCTCCTCAGGGGTTTGGAGATTGGTCTTAGTGACTCTGCAGGTTGCTTCCTCATTAATGTAGACCGTACCCCCACGACTCCCAGACTCTCACGTAACTGAGCGGGTGCCTTTGTGAAGGGGGTCGCCATCTTTAGCGAGCCAGTCTGAGGCCGCCAATGACCTTGACTCTAAGTTCAGCGGCCCAAGAGCCACAGCCTCGGGTGGCTGCAGAGAGGGAAGGTGCAAATGGACCCGCTCTTCGGCCGCCTGCCCACCCAACATGCCTCTCCTGCGGTCTGATCCCCTCGCCCGGTTTATTTTCTACACAGCACCCACTTCCACGTAGAAGGTGTCTCTTCTGTCCATTATTTGAAGCCAGAGACTGTTTGGTCCATAGCTCTCTCTCAGACAGTGCTGCATGCCATCTGCGTCCGTGGGGCTCCGGGCAGGTGTCCAGGGGTCCTTGGGGGCAGTGTCATCAAGATGGTGTTGGCTCCTTCCTTGGCTCTGGATTGACCGCTGTTGTGAGCTAGAGCTGAGTGGTCCCGGGGAAGAACCTGGCCTGAACACAGCGGCATTGACACCCCAGAATGAGGGGTGACATTTCTCAGGGTGTCCAAATGATGGCATGACAGCTATGGGACATAAGGTGGCCCTTCCCCATAAATGCAGTTTAGCCTCTGCCTTTGTAATATCACAGGCTCAAGGGAGGGGCAACTCCCGTTAGGAAGTCTGGGTCAGTTAAAAAAAAAAAGAGAGAGAATTTAGGATTGTTCCACCTTTTCACAGTGTTCTGCGTAGTGCAGATATGGTGCTTGAAATACAGGGGGAGGCTGTGCATGTGCACACACGTGTGCATGTGTGTGCACAGGTATGTGGTATGTAGGAGACAGGAGAAGGGACAAGAGTCACCTTGGGCTCAAGCCTGGTGGACAGTGGGCAGCTTACCTGGGAACTCTTTTAGGGTCAAGCAACTGCAAATTCAAGTTGACTTAATCAAGAGGTGGAGGCAGTGTGTGGGCTGAACTGTGCCCCTAAAAACTCCTATACTGGAGCCCTGCCCCCTAGAAGGGGACTACTGAGAGGTCGAGTCTTCAGAGGTAATTAAGTTAACAAGAGTTCATTAGAGTGGGCCCTGACCCAATATGACTGTCCTTATAGGAAGAGGTGATTAGGACACAGACATACACAGAGGGAAGACTATAGGGAGACATGGGGTGTAGACAGCCATCTACACGCTGGGGAGAGAGGCCTCAGAAGACACCAACCCTGCTGGCACCTTGGTCTTGGACTTCTCTCCTCCAGAACTGTGAAAAATTACATTTATGTTGTTTAAGCCACCCCACACTTTGTTAGGGCAGCCACAGCCAACTAAGAGAGGGGGGGAATGGGGGTGCGGGGAAGGGGGCCAGGAAGCAGGAGCGGCACCGGCCTCACAGACCGTTGGATCCAGGAAACAGGTCGATCCACCCACCACGCCCCATCCCTGCCCCCCACTTCTTGTTTCCTGGCTCTGAGTCCGCCCCATTCTCTCAGGCATCTCCTTGTGGGAGGGGCCTGGCATGGCCACCTGCAGCTCTGGGGCACATCTGACAGCTCAAGATCCCAAAGGAAAGCGAGGGCTGACCTCCCACTCACCATGTGAGCCGTCCAGCACCCTCCAGGGCTGGGGGCTACAGGGATGGGACGGGTCCAGACAGGATCACGTGACCTCCCTGAAGGTGGGGGTGGGGTGGGGTGGAGGGCATGGAGGCAGTAGGGGCAGTATGATCAGCAGACGCCCACCCTCAAGCATGGGGGAGCAGTTTGCCTAAGGTGGGCTGAAGCAGGGAGCTCAGCAGAGGTCCTGAGGCCCAGACAGGGAAAGGAGGTGTCCCCAGGCCACACTGCTTGTGCCTATGGCAGAGCGGGGGGACATCAGTCCTGTCCTGTCTCTGAGTCCCAGGGCAGAGTAAGGTGGCTGGCACATCAGTTGCCCCCAGGCTCTGTCACTAAGTTGCTGTGAGGCCTTGAGCAAGTGTCCAAAACTTCTTGTCACACACACACACACACACACACACACACACACACACACACACACACATTTTAACGGGGATGATGGAGGCGGGGTGTGGGATGAGCTATTATAAACACTCATGCAACAAGACTGTTCTCGTCCCTAAATTATTACCTTGTTTTAAGTGAGGAGCTCCAAGGGCTGGCTTTCCCCTTTAAACCTGTCATTTATAGAGCAATTTCCCACCAGGTGAAGAGCGTGGATCCCGCGTCCAATGATGCCATACCCAGCAATGCGGAAGTCCTGTCCTGCCTGGGAACATCTGGCTTCAGGAATTTTTATTGTAAGCAGCTGCGGGGTAGGGGTGGGACGGCCAGCCTTAGGTCAGGGAGTGCGATCCCAGGCCCCCGCAGACAGCCATCTGTCCGTGCTGAGATCCTAGCTCCCAGTCACTAGCTCAGGGCCCCGGGGATCTATGTAACTTCTCCGTGCCTCAGTTTCTCCCTCTGCCAGAGGAGGAAAACGAGGCCTGCCTGAGGGGTTCCTGGGGGATTCGGGCACGAGCCTGTCCAGCCGTGAGTCTCCACGGGGGAGGGTTTTTGGAGACATTTGTGGGCTGTGGTGACTGGAGCGGGGTGGTGGTGGTGGTGGTGGTGGTGATAATGGCATCTAGTGAGGAGAGGTGAGGGATGCTGCAGGACAGCCCTGCCTCCCAGCAAAGTCTGTCCAGGGTGTCAACGGCGCTGAGGGCGAGACACCGGGCCATAAGGGACAGGGCGGTGTCAAGGCTAGGCCTGGCCTCTGGGTCCGATGTCCCTTACTTCTCAGTTTCCGTGAGCCGCTGGGCGCCTGGACTCAAGTTTCTTTCTCTCTCTTGAGTATCTGGTGGGGGAGGGGCTCCCCACCCTGGGGTCCGGCTGCCCTGCCCCGCCCACAAGTGCATCATTCAGAAAAGAGGAGCCCTCTTGGACCCCACGCTGTCCCTCGAGAGCCGCCGAGAACCACCAGACGCTCTGTTCTGTCACCAGTGCAAGCGTTGTCCCCTCAGGCTGTGTGGCCTGGTGCTGACCCCACCCCTGGTGGACCTGGGACCCTGTCCAAGCCCAGGAGGCTGGCTCCACCCCGAGACTTTGCGGGAACTACCGGCCAGGGGCCCTGTCCTGGGCAGCTCTTGCTAAGCTGGGACGTTGCATATCTGGTGGTCATTTTTTGCCACTAGCTGGGGACAACCTGTCCGGGAATGAAGCCGATACAGAGGGGAGTAAAGCCATTTCTTTACTCAAAGATAAAGATCCTGAAAATATCTTTCAATGCTCTGTATCCAGCCTTGTCCAAACCCGTCGTGGTCTTGGACTGCTGTTGACAAAAACCAACACATCTTTCTATTTTTAAACCAGTTTTTGAGTCCGGTTTCTGTCTCATGTCACCGGCTAACACAGAGATCGCACCTGTCCTGTCCTAGAATGTTTGTTTCCTCCAGCTGGGAAAGCTTTGCCAGCGGGACAGAACACACCTGGACTCCCGTTTGAGTGATGCCACCTGCTAAGGTAAGTCCTAGGCTGGAAGGTGGGGGTGAGTGTGGGCTCACCGCCACTGCCGGGGGTGGGGACCGTGCCGTGGCAGGGACCAGCCTAGTGTTTGGAGGCAGGTGACTGGGTTCAGGTCTCTGCCCTGTGATTTCTAAGCTTTACAGAGCCAGGCAGCTTTTCCCGCCTCCGTTTCTATATCTGTGAAGTGGGTTTATCTCCCTTCTCAAAAAGGCTGCTGGGAAAATTAAATGAGAACACAGACAGAAAAAGGCCATGTCATCCGAAAAACGCTGTGCAGTAGGATTTATTGTTACAGTGTTAAAATTCGCTCTTAGGAAGACATTTGGGGCCAGGACCAGCAACTGAAGGCGGGGAACACCATCTCTGCTCACGGACAGCTGTTTCCTTTGCAGTCCCCACCCCCACCCCACGTGGGAGGGCTCAGGAAATCCCCCTCACCAGCCGGCCACGGCCAATAACCTTCCATACAGAAGTTGCTATTTCCCACAGGGTGTTTGCTCCTCACCACTCAGCTGCCTGGAGCCTGTTGGAGCATGGACGTGATGGTGCCCAGATGGGCAGGGGAGAGCTGGGCTTGGAGCAGCGGAGGGACCTGGGTGCCCCTGCAGTGAGCCCTGAAGTCACTACTTGCCCAAATCGTCACATGCTGCCAGACTCAGTGTTCAAGAAGACCTCAAGATCTTCTGAGGTCCTTTCCATGCTGGCCAGGCTGTGAGGAGACCCCGCCCCCTCGCCCTCCTCTGCCCAGGTTCTCCTGTGGCTTCTCTCTGCCTCTGGCAGCCTGGGACCCGGTAACCGTGATGCTGTCAGAAGGATTTCTGGGGGAAAGGCTCTGCTCAGCCAAGGACGAAGGGGTCTTTCAGAGGCATCTGGGGTCACAAAGGGGAGTCTCCCAAGTAGGTACCTTCTGATAGCTCCGGCCCCCAGCTTTTGGGAAGAACATGGGGTGCCTCTGATTCTCCCCAACCTCTGGCACCAGCCACCCCTTTGCAAACGGCCCGTACCTATGGGCACAAACCACGACACCTTTTGGAGAAGCTCATCGTGTTGTTCCCAGGTCTGGAAGCCCTTGGAGGATCAAGACCCCGACTCGGGCTGTTCGGACAGGACGTGGCAGGTCAGTGATCCGTCGGTGGCTGCTCTGCCAGCTTTGGGTCACCGGCTCCCAGAACCTCTCTGCCAGGTCGTCCTGCATTCCCACCCTTCATATTCACCCTTGAGGCAGAGTTGACGTCTAGGATTTTCCCAGCAGACGAAGCCCACCTGATCTGGCCCTGTGTAGAGGTTGTTAACTTATCCATCAACCTGTCCTCATGTTGAAAAACCACCTCAAATGCTCACCTGGCTGCCAGGGATGCGAGCATCGGGTGGGAGAGAACGTGTGGTTAGGGCATCACTTGGACTAAAAGGTGCATTTGAGGTTGCCCACACTGCCCCGGCTGTGCTGGCCAGATGCTGCAAGGTTTTGGGGCAACGTCATCCCTGCCCCTGACCCCCGATCATCTGCTTGTCCATCTTGTCCCCCGTGGGACTGATTCGGGGAATCATGCCAGCTTCATTACCGTCAACTCAGGTGAATGCTGGGTTCACATAATTAGGGCTGCATTCAGGTACGTCCTGCTATTCTCGCTCACCTTGCGGGAATCTGCTGCCTCGCGAGAGGCACATCTGGGATCCCGGGTCCCCCAGCCTGGATGCTGGCTCGGGAATGGCCTGTGGCACCACGTAGGCAGGACGTTGGACTCCCCTCTCCGGGCTGCGGGCTCTGCAGGTTTAGGATGTCATGAAGACACTGGGAGTGGGCGCCTCCGCCAAGCCGAGGCAGGTACTGGAGCGTCACCCCTCAGGCCCCGGACTCAGAAACGTGTCCCCAGGAGGCCAGACATGTAGATGAAAGGGGCCGTCCACCTGGCCGCCTCCCAGGCGTTCGTTTGGCTCCACGTTGATGTTAAGAGGTTTGAAATGCCTGGTCTCGGCACCGGGGGGATCTCTCGTGTTCCTCGGGCTCCGTCTGTGCATGTCCCACGTGGGGAAGCCATCCCCTGGGTTCAAGGATGCGTGCTCTGAGGCTGACACCCGCAGCAAGTCTCAGGCGTTCTAACCCCCCCCCCCCCGCCCGACTCTCACTGCAAGCGGCTTCACTGGACATCAATCATGGCGGTTCCAGCCAACAATCCGATCCGCTTTGATAACCGAAGTGTCGGGCGGCTCTCCAGTGTGCTTGGTCCTTCCCGAATCGTCACTCAGCGCTGAAGCCGGGCCCGACTACTGGGACTGGTTTCCAAAGGCGACTGTGTGCGTGGGACTGTGCTCTCTCTCTCTCTCTCCTCGCTGGTCCAGCCCTGCTGGGGGCTGTAGAAAATCTACACGGTCAACGTGCCTTGCCCTCCTTTTGCACGTAGCTCCAGACACTTCAAGGTCAGGTGTCTGTGTTGTACATGAGAATTTAGACAGCTCACTACCCCCCCCCCACCCCATAACTTCCTCACCTGTCTCCTGAGAGGTCACAAAGGGTGTTACAGACATTAGCAAGTGTTAACCCTCACGACGACAACGTCCCTGGGAGGGAACCGGGGTAGTGCAGATGAAGACATTGAGGCACAGAGAGGTGAGGTCACTGGGCAGAAACCACACAGCAAAAAACAGTGGCAGCGTCAAGAAAAGGGCTGGGGGTTCTCGCCACCATCTTAACGCCTCTGCAGGATTCATCTCCATGAGGACATGGGCGAGCCCACCTGTGTCAGGTGACAGAGACGTCACGACAAAGGTTTGTTGAGTTAACAGTGATGGGCACTTTTCCAGCCCCAAGCCCAGATCCGTCGCCACGTTCGGTAGAGCTGTCACAGATGTCCCCGACCCTGTCGTCATAGTGTTCTTTACCCCGACAGGATGTCTGCATTTCCTGGGGATGCTGCTGCCAGGCCCCACCTTGCACAGCTCATCCACCTACCTGTCCCTATCCCGTGGAGCCACCCCTGGAGGAAGGGGAAAAACAGCCCGTCCGCATGTCCACCCCTGGGTGACACGTGGCGTTTAGGGTGGAGGAAATGACCTCCCCATCCGAGAGAGGTTCAGTGGCCCAGAACAGAACCCGAGTTCTCAGTCTTGGGGACCAGGGTGCGGGAGCCGAGCTCGCCCTCCGCGGACTTCTCAGCGCGAGGCAGTGCTTCCCGCCGTCCTGCTGGCGAGAAGGGTCCACACGTCCACCGGTCCACCTCCCGCTTCGCCTGCTCTGAGCACTGTCACCACTGTCTTGGTTGGGGTCCCACCTGCTCCTCTTGGGACGGTGTTTTTTTGTGGGGGAGGAATCATGGCCTCTTTCCACCTTGGCAGTTCAGTTCCAGGCTCTGGGGCGTCTTGGGCTGCTCCATGTCGCTCTGAAGTGCAGTCTGGATAACGGAAAGGCTGGGCACGGTGACGAGTCCTCCGGACCAGTCTCCATCTGCAGAGTGGGACGCCCGCCCGCGGCTGGGAACCCGCCTCGCTCCTCAGCGGCCGGCAGAGGTGTATGCTGGCGGCAGAGACTGTGCCCAGCCCCTGGGCACTATGTACACAGCGGTGCTGGCCCCTGACAGCCCCTCCTCCACACACATCCCTGCACTCGGTCTGGCTGAGCACCGGCTCCTCACACGTTGGTGACCTCCAGGCTGCTGTAGCCTTCCAGACGGCGCTGCTCCGGCCGGCCCTGGGGGTCGTCGTCGCCGCAGTCCTCATTCTGAAGAGAGCCATAGTCATCGTGGAAGTCAGAGTCCTTGCTGCTGAACCCCCTTCCTATCTTCCCCAGGGGCAACTGCGGAGAGAGGAGCGAGACCAAAGGACAGGAAGGAGAGAAAAAGGCGTTGAGCGTTTCCAGGTCTGGAACACGTGGGGTCTCTCCGATTCTAATGGCTGTGTGACCTGGAGCAACTTGCACAACCTCTCTGTGCTCCTCCTCCTCATAGGAATAATACTCTGCTGACTGAGGGGGTTTTGTGAGTTAACATGAGGAGAGAGAGCTTTGTGTTCCCAACTGGAGGGAACGGGTTGGGTACTAAGGGTGAGGACAAATATAGTCTGATTATCCGCAAAAGTCTCCGTCTTGCTCCTCGGTGGGAGAAGACTTGAGGACAGGTGTAACGGAGGAGAGGTGAGACTGAGCGTGGGCGTGAGGTCTGCGTGCAGCCCCAGGCCAAGGGGAGGTGTTCTAGCTCTGTCTAGTGAGGCAGCAGGGCACTGTGGGTTGGGGAGACTCCCAGACCAGGGTTCGATTCCCTGCTTTGCTGCTTCCCAGCTGGGTGTGACCTGTGTGACAAGTCACCAGCCCTCTCGGAGCCTCAGCTCTCTTAGCAATTTCTCCAGTGGGAATAGTAATTCCTACCTCCCAGAGTTGTCGAAAGAGTAGAGAAACCCCAACTGTATAGCACACAGCAAGGTGCTGGCGGAGAAGAGCTAGTATCCCACACAGTAGGTCCTCAATGTGTATCCCTTATTTTGAATATGTCTCTATTACAGTAATCATAACAGTGCTTTGTAATTATTTATTTGCTTATGGCCTTTCTTCCCAGACCAGTGTATCTCAACCTTTTTTTTTTTTTTTCATTATTGGCTCCCTTAAAAAGAGCCTTTTTTTCCCCTAATCACAATCATCCCACCATGAAACTGTCGTACCACAGATATACTGTGCTTCTGTGTATGTGCCATGTGTGTATCTGTATGTCACCTTGGAAGGGTGGTGATTTATTCGTGCTGATGCCCCCGTGCCTAGGATGGTGCCTGGAACGCTGTTAGGACCCCAGAACCGTTTCCCAAGTGAGCGGACGACGTTGTAGGCCCCCCGCTCTGCCACCTGTGTCCACACACTGCCGTTGAGGAAGGCGAGTGTCCGAGTCTGTCTGATTGGCCCCAAATCACATGCGTTTCTTACAGCAGAGGCTTATCCGCTGCTATGGGGGCGGGGGCAGGCCACTGGAGTTCAGAATCTAGGTCGGTGGTCCTCAGGGTTTGGGGTGCATGGGACCCTCCGGGCAGCCTGGCCGCATGAGGGTTCCCCCGTATTCCAGATACCCCTGGCTCTGGAAGCACAGGTGGGCTGTGGCGTTTTCGCATTAAGCAGCCAGCGCCCAGGTGACTCTGATGGGGCAGGTGAGACCTGCACTTGGAGCTACTTCTCTAAGCCGTGTTGGGGCCCTCAGCATCATGCAGGTGACGTCCAGGGCCTCGCTCCCTGCTGCACCTGTGCCCTGGCCTAGCAGTCCCCCTCCCCAGGCCAACACAGGAGCGGGGAAAGGGCCCAGAGGGCCCAGGGGACACAAAAAGACCTGACTCACCCGGCCAGCCTTGTACTTGATGCCACCGCTGTTCTCTTCCTTCCCCGCCCGGGTGACGCTGGAGGCCCTGCCGGGGGGCGTCCCAAAACGCTCAGCCTCCCGGATGCCCGTGGAGCTAAGGAGAGACCCGCCTCAAGTCAGCAGGGAGGGCCCCGTGAGCTGCTGCCACCACTGAGAGACACTCACACTGCTGACAGTGACCATGACGGCTGCGACGTACAGAGTACCTCCTACGTGCCACCGTTGTGCTATAGCACTTTAGAGACACAGTCCTCAGGACGGGCCAGGGGGTGGGGCTGCCATCCCTGGACTACAGGTGACGAAAGTGGGGGCACGGAGAGATCAGTCCTACCCAGGAGCCAAGGCTCTGAGACACCGAAGTCTCTCTCTGCACTGCAGACCTTACCCGGAAAAGGAGGGTGATGGGAGGGGACCCCTTAGATGGGCGCTAATTAGTGGGGACTGGAGAAGCATCAGGGCCATTTCCCCCACTCTGCATTTAGATCTGCGTTCCCACCTGTGCATTGCCTTACCTTACGATGCCCATTACCCTGTGTTGGGTCAAAACTTAGAAAGTGCGGTTAGAACAGGATCAGGCACACTTGGGCCTGTGGGCAACATCCAGCCAGCAGCCGGATTTTATGAATGGCTTCATGGGAACCCAGCCACGCCCACTTGGTTGTGAGTTGTTTAAGGCTGCTTTCTCTCACTATGGAGAAGTAATACTCAGTATGGCTCTCGAGTGCCAACATATTTACTGTCTGTCCTTTTATAGAAATAGTTTGCCGACGCCTGGGTTAGCATGTCCGTGGCATAGAGTCTGTGTGGAGTACAGAGCTGGGTAGAAATCCTGGTACGGAGCCAGGGGTTCTGGGCTCAGTCCTCCCACCCACATCCTTCCTCTGTTAGATTTTGGGCACGCACCACCATCTCCCTGGGTTTCCTCGCCCGAGGGTTGGCCCCCGCCCAGGCAGGGAGCCTTCTGCACCTCCTCCGCCAACCTCACCAAACCCAAGGGACTCGTGTCCAGAATCTTTCTAGGGCTTCGGCGAGATCAAACTCCTGGCTCTCTACGATTCACTGGTCACATGACATGACTCGAGCAAGTCACTTCACTTCTCGCCAGCTTGGTTTCTGTATCCGCAAAATGGATACAGATTGGATCCAATAAGGACAAAGCCAGGCTCTGCCACTTACTCGCTGTGTGATGTCTGGGCAAGTACCTTGGACCCTTTGAGCAAGTTTCCCCATCTTTAAAGGAGGGTTAATGACACGAATTTCTTGGCTGTCATGAGGATGGAATTGCTGTACGGAGCTCAGCTCAGCTAAGGGTTACTTAACCCTAACTGCGATCATGTTCAGATGAGAATCCGCTGACTGGGACGGGCCTGGTTTATCTGGGCAGGTGTTTATTCTCCGGTAACTTTTCAGATGAGGAGACCGAGATAGGTGGGCTGTGCACCTGGACCATAAACACCATTACTGTGCCCATCCCAGTCTCCAAACCTTTGTCCTCACAGTTGTCCCTGCCTGGAATGGCCACCTCAGCCTCCCCAGCTGCAACCCCACCCTCACGTGGTCTTTCTGTACACACTCGCTACTCATTCTCCCTTCCCTAAGTGCTCAGGGTATTGGGGATTCAACCACACGCTTCATTCCAGACCTGGCTGCTCTTCCGTCTCTTTCTGGTCTGCGATGTTTGGACTAAAGCACTTTGCTTCCCTGAGCCTCGATTTCCTGAGCTGCAAAAGAAGGCCACCTTGCCACGGGGACAGGGACGAGTGGGATCCAGGAAGCGGGGGGCAGGGCGGGGGGGGGCGGGATGGGAGGTCGGGACCATCTGCTTGCAGAGCCTGAGCGTAACCTGCGGCCCACACTCACCTGGCCGGGTGGAAGACGGCGCTCATCTCCTCCGCCAGGTGCCTGCGGAGGATGTGCTTTCCACTGGGGATGCCCAGGGCGGTGGCCATGGCCTCGGCATTGAAGGTGGGCTCCAGCACCAGCACGGCGCCGTGGACGCCGCTGTTGGTCAGGTTGTCTGCGTACTCCTGAGGGCAAGGCACGAGGCTGGTTAGCCCATGGGGGGTGGGGGGCCCCCCTGCCGGCTGACGGGGGCACCCCGTTAGTCTGAGAGTATGGCCCTGAGGAGGCTCAGCTCCGACTGGGGGTGCACCTCCAACAGCAAGGGCTTCGCTCCCTGGGGACCAGTGTGAGGGGGAACACTCCCTCGCTCTTTGAGGGCCATGAAGGCAGTGACCAAGACGTTTTTGTCACCGACATATCCCCAGACCTTAGCAGGCAGCCCATAGGTACTTGGGGAATGAGAGGGTGTACCCGGATTTGATGGCACACTTGCTCAGGAGAACGAGGTTGGCTCAGCATCCCCCACCCCGTCGATGAGAGAAGCATCATTCGTGGGGGAAGGGAAGGGGTTCCCTTTTTTTGTGTGATGGGAGGCAGGTCACTCTTGCCAGCCCAGGCAACGGTGCCCCAGCTCACACAAAAATGGATACCGGTTTGCACACAAATGTGCATGGGGTTCGCACCTGCCCGAGAGTTACCCCCACAGCTGCCATCACCCCTCACCTTCAGGTCGATATCACGAACCCACTTGAGCACCCGCTGGTTGGTCCAGACCACGGGGTCTGTGTTCTGCGTCTCACACCGGGCTCGGCGTTCCTGGAGGGCCTGGTGGGGAGGGGGAGAGTGCCAGGTGGGGGTGCAGGGACCACACCGAGGTCACGTGGTGTCGGCAGGAACCTTGGTGTGCCCAGGTGAGGAGGGGTCTGGCTGGGCCTTGCAAAGCTGCTAGAGCCACATCAACTGGTCAACCTATAGCTTGGCCTTTCACTGTGGGAAACAGGGAGAAGCCCCCTGCTGGGGGGTGGAGGGAGCAAGGATGGGTCCGGGGGAGCAGGGCTGGGTGAGACTCACGGCAGCTGCTTGCTTAGCTTGAATATGCCAACCCCCACCATCACCTGGCATGAAGTAGGTACTCAGTGCATGTTCGTTGAGGGACAGTGGACAACAAGGCCCTTCCATGTGGGTCCATCCAGCTTCTGGGGGCAGCCAGTGTCACCCTGGTACAAAATCTCACCCATGACTGCCTGCAGAGGGGTCAACCTCCTTGAGAGCCTGGTTCCTGTGGCAGATGGGTCCTTCTCCAGGGCCCGCTGGCCCAGAGTCCTGCAGCCTGCCCTGACCAGCCCCAACCTGTCATGCCTGTCGCGATCCCCCTGCACATTCACCCCCCTCCCCAGACTGGGGCTCCCAGGGGCCGGGAGCCAGGGCTCATGTCCTCATCACTCCCTGTGCCCAGGGCCCTGCGTGGGTGTTTGAGGAGGCTGTGAAGGGCTGGGCAGCCTCCTCTCCTGTCCCTTCCCCCTGACCCTGAGTCACTTGTGCTCTGATGGACAGCGCTGTAAAAGTGAACCATCTAGACCCAGCCCCGCAGGGCCCAGCAGCTCAGAACCCCTCCCCCAAGGGACTATTTGGGGAGGTGTGCCTGTAGGCCCTGGGGGAGCTGAAGCAGATGTCCTGTGCTCTCTGGCTTGGCAGAGCTCAGAATCAAGGGGACACTCAGAGTCCGACACTAACATGCTCCACAGTCCCCTGGTTGCTTACCTGGCATCCCCAGTGACTCCCCCGCCTCTAACCCACACACCGGACCCTCTGCGGCCCTAGGCCTGTCCTCCGAGCCTTTGCCTGTGCTCTTTCCTCT